>JANQBM010000009.1:11737186-11748769 GCA_025594535.1 Erythroxylum domingense | reverse complement strand
TGTAGCTGTGAACAGAACGTACTATCGCAATTCCACTTAATGGTCTTGCGTAGCCGTGAACTTATGGGAGTCCATGAAGGATCTCTATGCCACTAGCGGGCAGGCAGGAGAAGCCTTTTGTCACAGTGCACTTGACTTAACTTAGGGACCACCACAAACCCACATAACACATAATTCATGACTTGTAAACTTGTTGTCCAAAATGGCAATTCTTGAAATCTTGCTTTTCGTAAACATGAAGTATTTTGGAAATATGGTTTTATAAACTTTGATATTTTAAAAAAGAAACATTTTCAAAATGTTTTCATATATTATCAACACAATTCATGTAGCAAACATATAACAATTTCTCAACGCATTCAAGAAATAATAGATGCAACACTTATGATGCAATTAAAATCATCAAACTTTCTTGATTCAAAGAAAACATTTAATGGCTTAGTACTATATTATAAACATGTATCCACCTTGATTTCCTTGCTTATAGCCTTGTTCAAACATGTCTCTTCTCTTAATCCTCTTGCCACTTTGATCCCTTTATACAATAACAAAATCCACTCATTAGGGTTTTCAATTGAAAAATCCCTAAAGCACAATCACTGAAATTTGTTCTAGAATACTTAAACCCAAACATTTCCCAAATTCCATGGACTAAAATTCTTTCAAAAATCTAAATATCTCAAAATGGCCTTACCTTCATTTTTCACCAAATGAAGGGATCATTGGCTCAAAAGAAAGCTCTTTTCTTCCTCTTCCTTTTTCTCTTCTTGGACAGTTTCAAAATCTTTCTTGAAGACTAAGAAAAATCAAACCCTAGCTTGTTTTCTCTTCTTTCTCTTTCTCTCTCATTTTTGAAATTCTCTTATGCTTATTCTTCCATTCACGTTTTTCTTCTTCATTTATAAGCAAGACAATACTTCTTCTTCCAAATATTCCCTTAAGGATTGAGAATTGTCTCATTTGCCCTTCCATTTATGCCTTATGTCTTTTATACCTAAGTGTCTTGCCAACGATACCCTTGAACATTCTAACATAACATTTTCTTCCAGAAAAATGTCCCTCATTGTCTCAAGTTTCTAATGACACCAAAATCATTCAATTCGGTTTAGTGATGCTAAATATATGCTTCAAACATTTTTTGGACTGCTCTTGTCCATAATAGTATACTATGCACAACTTCCATCTGAAATGAACATCCTAGAAACTGAATTAGATTCCAATTTCTTCATACCATTTGTATCTCCATGACTCTAGTTTACTTTAAATTAGAAATAATCTTATTTGGAGCTCTACCGATCCAGAAATCATCAAAATACTGAAGTATGTTCAGTGGAATAACACTAGTTCATATTATTTAAGAGTACACACACTGTACCCGCCCCACATTTTTCACTCAGTCTTTCTCACTTCATTTCATATGGCTGTTATTTTTGTTGAAGATGTAGAGAAATGTCTTATGAGTCCAATGGTTCAAGAATCAAGTCATTTGGGTGTCTAGAGAAGAATTTATGGCCAAACAAATCCGATCTGTTTTTATCCTCAATCATATTGAACTTACTTTGGGGCTATTCATATAACTTTCTCTATAGGTATTAGATTTAGATGTTCTTTAGATGGTTCGAAAGAGGACTTCAAGAGATACAACTTTATTGAAGACCTTAAAGACCAATTCTATCTTCTTAGGGGTCAAAAATGGAACAGAATATAGGTATAGACAAAAAATAGAAGAAGCAAAACATAGAAGAAGATGACGTCATCACAGAAGAAACATAAAAGAAGATGACGTCATCACAGAAGGAGTTTGTGAACAGTAACACAGACGAAGTTCATGAACATTAATACAGAGGCAGTTCATAAAAAGTAACAAAGAGGAAATTCATGAACAGTGACACAGAGGAAGTTCATGAACAGTAACATAGAGGAAGTTCATGAACAGTAACACAAAGGAGGATGACGTCACCTAGAGGAAGATGACATCATCACAGAAGAAGTTGGTTCACAGAGGATACAAAACACAGATGATGCATCCTTATAGAGGAAGATGACGTCATCTAGAGGAAGATGGCATCATCACTGAAGAAGTTGGTTCACAGAGGATACAAAACACAGATGATGCATCCTCACAAAAGAAGATGACTTACAGAAGATGCATCTTTACAGACGATGCATCCTTACAGAAGAAGGTGACTTATAGAAGATGATAGCTTATAGAGAGGATGACTTACAGAAGAAGATGACATCAAAGATGAAGTTTGTTTACAGAAGGAGTTGATTTACAGAAGAAGATGACGTCACCCAGAGGAAGATGACATCATCACAGACGATACCTCTAAACTTCTGAACATCTTCACTTGTAAAGATCCTTACTTTCGACTACGATGTCCAAAAATTCCATGCTGTATATCATTAGAAAGCTAGAAAAATAATCTACAATTTCCAAGAAGGAAACTTTATCTAATTTAGCCTAGATCAATCCAGATTTTTCCCTTAAGTCGAAAGACAAATTTTACATTCATCCACCAATGTACTGCACCTAGTTCTCGACTTCATGAAATTTTGAGACTCTTAGAGATAGAATTGAAATTCTATTTCTTCATCAAAAATGTAGCCATATGTTTCTAGTGTAATCCAAGCAAATAATCATCTCATTTGGATAACTAGAAAAAAAGTTATGGCTAGTAGACTAAAGCACACTCAGTGAACATTTTCCAGATCACTACCAATTTTGTTTCTAAATCTTTCCTTATCACAACTCATACTAAGATCATCTTCTCTACTTCATTTTCAACTCCATATCATCTATAAAAGTATTATAGTCCATGATTAATCATGAACATCAATAACAGAACATACATACATACATATATATATATATATACATGTTCTTCATCACTTTCACCCTAATTCTTCCCATTTCACAGTCTCTCACTGCCAAAATCACCAAAGCAAAACATGAACCTATCCACACTTCTCATGTACTGCTCGAACTTTTCTAAGAAAATTTTCAGGGTCCAACAATCACACACAGAGTCTCTATAGCATATCATCCGCAAACAAGTGGACAAGCTAAAGTATCCAATAGGGAGATCAAATTCATACTGGAAAAAGTGGTGAATCCACACAGGAAGGATTGGAGCTTACAATTAGATGATGCCTTGTGGGCGTACCGAACTGTTTACAAAACTCCAATAGGCATGTCACCATACAGGTTAGTTTTTAGTAAACCTTGTCATTTACCTATGGAAATAGAACATAGATCTTATTATGTTATGAAGCAGTTGAACATGAATCAGGTAGAAGTTAGTATAGAAGAGATTCATAATGAAGCATATGAAAATGCAAAAATTTATAAGGAAAAAACTAAAGCTTTTCATGATAAAATGATTTCTAGGAAACAATTTTCAAATGGAAAAAAAGTTCTTCTTCATCATTCGAAGCTTAAATTATTTCCTGGAAAATTACGATCTTATTGGCTTGGACCGTTTATTGTTACTAACGCTTTTTCTCATGGTGCGGTAGAAATTCAAAGTTTAGATACCTCTAAGGTATTTAAAGTTAACGGACACCATTTGAAGCCATATTATGAGAACTTTTTAGTTAAGCGAGTGGAAGAAATAGAGTTGGCATCCCCAACCTATTTCTAATCAGGTAAGTAAAGAAACATGTCCAGTTAAAAACTTTAAAGAAGCACATTGGGGAAAACCCATAAAGTTTTCGGGTTTGTTTATGATTTTCATTTTTTAGCATTTTTTATTTTCATTTTTATTAGGTTTATTTCATTTTAGTTGGGAATTTAATTTAGCATTCTCAATTCTACAATTTTAATTTTTATCTTTTAATTAAAAAAATGATGAAAAACAAAATTTTAATTCTTCCCCCCGTTACACCCAAATGTACCGCCCCTGCCCCCCCTAAATTCACTCCCCTTCTTCACTTACTTCTCATTTTTATTTCCATCACTTTGCAATTTCGTAAACACCCACATAAAACCCACTCTTCCTATATCTTCTCCCCTAATCCCCGATCTTTTTATTTCTACTCTACCGAAACCTGACCCCAAATCACCGTAATTACTTATTTTGTAGTCTACATTTTCACTGGTTTTCTATCTCCATTTTCAAATTTTCAATTGCCAAAACACACATTGGAATCATGCCATGGAAGAAGAATGATTCAAGGAGGTTAGCTACACCAATAACCTCATTTGCTAACGTACCACCTCCAGATGACATCATAACTGTAGCCCCAACTCCATCCATTCCTCTACTGTCAGCACCAACACCAGGGCCATACACAAGAAGTTGAACAAGGAAGGGAAAGCAAGTTGAACACTATACCAAATGGACCTCCAGTAGTCGATGAGGCACGTCATTTATACTTCCAGGAGATGATGACAAATTTCAGAAACTCAGTGAACGAAAATTTTACCCATGTAAGTGTATTCTTCCAGATACTCTTCAAGTGTTAGAAATTCATGATTCTTTTAAACAGATGTTGGGACCAATATGCTAGAGTATGTTTGCTAGAATTAATTGTCCTGCATTTGTTGAGTTAAATAGAGAATTTTACAGTTTAATGCCCGTGAAGAATTTGACTTATTCACCAAAGGAATTGTTGAATTTAGGCTTATGGGTAAAGAGATGGCATTATCTATTGCTGAGTTCAATGTGGCCATGGGTTTTATTTCTACCAATGATGTTAAGAATGAACCATTTTTAAGCTCTTGTTGTGATTATCATAGCTACTTTAATGCATATGAACTATGGAGTCAGTGGTCTGTTGATCCTTATCCATATAGCTCTAATACATCTAAGAGTTCATATTTATAAAATCCCATTTCAAAATCATTCATAGACTTTTAACGTATAATTTTTCAGGGCATAGGGATTCTCCGGGTACCCTTGCTAAGGTTGAATTTTATTTTTTATGGTGTATGAATAGATGTATTCCTGTTAATTTAGGTTTTTAGTTTTTAACTCAATTTCAATCTGTATTAAACAGAAAATCCAAACCATTTATATTAGGGTCTTATATCACTCAGTTGGTGGTTAATTTGAATGTATTAGACCTTAATAATATTGATATGACGGTGGCTTGTGCCATAGAACCTTTGGATTTTGATTGTTTATGCAGGATGGGAATTGTCGACATGAGTCATGGAAGAATATCTTTCACTAACCCAGGACCAGCTACTTCTTGTCACCCATATCCAACCACAAGTCGGGTCACCACTGATGCACCGCAAGGCTATAAGCAACCCTACCAAACCAATTTGGACACTCGTTTAGCCTCACTTGAACGTCGAATGCAAAGAATGAAGCAAAATTTAATGGCATATTGGACAGATCAAGGGTTCCAACCTCTGCACCTGCCAACTCCATGACTTCAGATTTTTAAAAAAATAGAGAAGCATTCTTTTCCCTCTTGTTTTATATTTTTGCTTCTTTATTCTTATGCTATAACATTGAAGACAATGTTGGACTAGGTGTGGGGGAATTGGAATACATGTTGCGATTATGTGTGGCTTTGCCTTTCTTTTCGTTAAATTTTTTTAGTTCTTTGCATGCTTGTGTTGCATGTTAATCCATCAAGCTTTATCATATTAGTTTAGATGAGATTGAGTGTGTGCATGAAATTAAATTGGGCTTTATGAGTCTAAGGTGAATCATGTGGATTGATTGCAATAATCGATCTTGTAAACTTAGTCAAAATTTTGACATTTGAGTGATGAGGTAATTGTGGAATTAAGGTGAATTCTTGAATTAAACCTGTGAGTGGATTTGAGCTTTAATGACATAATCTTTACGTCATTCTATTTCTTTGTATTGTGTGATCCTCCTCTAATCACGTTTGCCTTCAAAACTTGCACTGAACCGGATTGAAATTGTTTAATTACATGATTTATAGAAATGATTAAGGCCTTCTTTGTTTTTACACCCTTTACCTTAAAACTGACCCACCTAGTTATTTTCCTTTTGCAAACACTTTTGAGCCTTTAACCTTGTTGTTTTTCATTTAATCACCTTACATTGAAACCCAAAAACTCCTTTAACCTTACCCTATCACAAGTTCAATAAAGCACTGAGTAAATTGGGACTTTTGTTCTGTACTGTATTTTGAGATACTGTCATAGGTACTTCTACTCATGTGTTTACTAAATTATGCTGCTAGTAATTTCTCTTGTTTTTATTTCTCTCCCTTTTTCTTAGCCAAAAAAAAAGAGAAAAAAAAAGAAAGAAAGAAGAAAGAAAAGATAATAAAAAAAGAAGGAAAAAGAAGAGAAGAAAAAGAAAAAGAATAAAGCATAATAGCATTAGTTAGTATAAGTAGTTGTAGTCCTTTGTGTCATGTGGTTATTTCAAAATTTTAATTTAAGTGTTCCTTTTTACTTGGTACTTTATGAATGCTTGTGATTAACCTGTGCCATTTTTACCTTACCTTTAAACCTATTCTCATTACAACCCACAATAAAGTCCTCATGATCTACGAACTCATGTAATTCGAATGAATGATAAATTGGTGAATTTGCAAGCCTATAGTAGTGCAATTTGTTAGAGGAAGATTTGAGAGAAACACTTTGACCTCAAACACTTGAGTGTAAGAGAGAAATCTGTGAGAAGAATTCACTTTGGTTTCATAATTGCCTTTTGAACAAAGATGTCTCATTTTGACTTTGTTTATTTGTATCGGTAAAAAGTGATTATGATGTATGTTACAACCTAAGTCTTACTGGCCCAAGTTAACGGATTGTGTGTACTTAATCTTATGAAGAATGAATTGATAGAGTGTAGTAGTTTGGCATGTTTGCTCGAAGGCGAGCAAAGGTTTGGTGTGGGAGAATTTGCTAAGTTGTCATTTTGCACTCATTTGGTATATAAATCTCTCTCATGTGTTGAAATTATTATTCAAAATTGATGAATTTGTTTCTTAATTATTTTCAGATGATTTTCAACACTTGGGAGATGAAATTGAGTTAAAAAGATGCAAGGAAAGGAAAGTGAAGATAATTCGAAATTACAGTCTGGCAGAAAATTCATTGACTAAGTGTGGGCACGTGCAAGGACAGAAACAATCTGCAGAATCTGTTTTCAAGTTCAAATTTGAAATATTCATAATCTTTAAAGATCATATTGTTATCTTATCAATGGAGATCTGCAACTTGAAGTGGCGACAAGGATTATTTGCTGAAGATTACGAGAAAGAGAAGAGAAGAAATCGAGAAAAAAAAGGGATAAAAGAAAATTTCGCGTTACTGTTCACGCAGACCACTTTAGGAGTAGTTTTACGTTTTCTGCATTCTTTTCTTCTGGTTTTCTCGACAGCCATAGTTAGGTTTCAATTTCTGCAGTGTTTCTCTAGGGATTTTTAGGATTTCTATGAAAGACCAGGGATGGAGACTTTACAATTGGCTATTTCTTTGTTTTTCACTTTCATTATGAGTACCTAAATTCCTTTTCTTAGTTGAGGGAAACCATTTTATCATCTATTATATGTGAGATGTTCCAATAAAGTTTGTTTGTTAACAAATATTAAGTGCCTTCCGAATTTCTTTATAAATTTGAATTGATTGATTTCTAGGTGCGCAACTAGGAATCAATTTGTTTAATAGCTAGATTAATAAAATATGACGTTCAGTTTTGTTAGTCATAAGTGGCAATTAGGATTACCTTCTTTACGTTAGAGTGGGAAACTCTAAGAAGAAACTTTTCTTGATTGAATGCATGTCGTACATGTGTTAACTTGTTCATTGGTTTCTTAGTTCTTAAAGCTATTACTCAATTGAACTTACGATCGTATCTAGGTTATTAAATGATAAGAATGTTTAGAATACATGTTTCTACTCATTTACACTTAAGAGAAAACATCACCCAATGAATGTTTATTAATGAACTAAATTTTATATCAAGGATCCATTTTAGTATGATAACATCGGTAACCTGAAACTAAGTGAACTGAATTTTGTATCAAGGATCCATTTTAGTGTGATAACATCGGTGACCCGAAACCAAGGTTTGTCTATTAAATTTTCAGATCCAATTACTTTTATTAATTTTCAATTTTTATCATCTTTTTCTTAAATTGCCGTGAATTGAAAATTTTCCCTTTTTTTGTTACTTGATTTTAGTTTTGAACTTGTACAATCTTTGCCGTTAAAATTCCTAGTGGAAACAATACCTACTTTCCACTACTATATTATTTGGTATTGACGAAAGTTGGTTTCTTTTTTTGAATTTGGTTGTAGGCAACAACAGTACCAACAAAGCTTATATATCGAACTTCATTCATTAGGAATACAATTCATAAGAATAGTAATAATATAGTTCAAAATTAATATTATGATATTGAAACTTTTAAAAGGGATGAGTTGATTGATTAATAATTTAGAAACATTTTCAAGTTATAAAAATTCAAGCACAGAAGGCAATAAGATTTTAATAAGTTAGGTCAATTTGCAAAAGAAAATGTAAAGTAAAAGTTAATGTAAATATATTGCAAATTAACGTTAAATTGGATCAGTACCCTTTTTTTTATCTATTCCAATCTTTGAAGCTCACTTGGGAATTTTGAACCCATCATGTCTTTAAAAATAAAGTGAAAAGGTAGCCTTTATGTAACTCCTTCATTTAAGGTTAATGGAACTTTTACATTTATTCTTCAAGGTTAGATGTAACTTAAACATAGTCTTCCATTTTATTATAAGTGAAGAAAAATCTATAATTCTCAACAATATTACAAATTTAATAATTTAAGTAATGAAAAAAGTATACTTAATGCTAACCTTTTCTCTTTCTTCTTTTGATGATAAATTAGGGGGAAAATCTTTTTTGTTTCTCTAAATTAACGCATATTAAAAAAATAATTTATTTCTTTTAACAAATAGAAAATTCTATTTTACAATCCCCAATTTTAAATTTTTTAGGTTCAAAATACTGAGAATAACATACTTTAAAATATGCATTATGACTATTCTTTGGTACTTTGGTCGATTGAATTTCAACCAACCAATAGACCTTTACATTCTTAACAACTTCTTGAGTTGAAACACAAAATTTAGAACAATTTTATCTCACTTAATTAACCAATGATCATAATTTGTAACTTTCCTTAATTAGCAACTAACTTTTGGTTAGCCAACTTGAGTTTATTCAATAATTAGTCAAAATATTCTAACAACCATTCACTTAGTTGACTCCAAATCAATTAGCTAATAGTCCTTGTATGATTGATCCATATTCACTAATACTAACTATAACTAAATTGTGCAGTTGCAGTTAAAACACAAAATATATACGATGCTTTCAAAGTCAATGAAGCAACAAATTATACCATCTAATTAAGTCTGTTCCCATTCTCATTAAGGGATTGAGCAACGTAGTGGTTGAAGGCAATACATGCGTCTTTAATGAAGAAGTTTTTAGAGAGTCATTTCCTACCAATAAAGAGTACGAGGCTTCAAAATGTCATCTTTACTACTTATGTCATGACAATGAGACACTTTACAAGTCATAAGAGAGATTCAAGCATCTATTAAGTTGGTGCTCATACCACGGTTTCGATGTGGTTGCAAGTGAATATTTTCTATAATTGTTTGATTTAAGAAATAAAAAAGATAATAATAGATGCAATACTTAGGGGAACTTTTAACAATAGATCTAGTTGAAGAGATGGTCATGAATAACTATCACTGATAATTAAACAAGAATTTAGATTTTCAAATTGGACTATTAAACAATTATATCAATTTAAAGGGGTAGGGAGACTGGTTTTAAAACCTCTTTAAAACCATTTCACAACTAATTTCAACCCACCCATTCAATCTAAAACCAACTTCATTTATTTTTCCCTCATAAATTTTATAATTCTTAAAGTTTAAAAAATCAGATGATTTGGGATTGCTTGTGTTAATTATTCTTGAACTTGGGCCTAAGTTGAATCAAGAGTCCATCTTCTAAAAAAGAAATCAACATCTAATGTTGTGTTTCACCAACTAAATTCATTGCACTAATGAAAGTTTGAATATGCATGGGTTAATAAACATCCAATGTTGTGTTTTACCTTTCTTTGTTGCAACTTTTAAATTTAATATTTTAATTTTAGTTTATATTTTTAACAAAAAACTTGTTTTAATATAACATATTAAAAATTATTAAAATAAATTAATTAAATAAGTAAAATTTTATTTCTAAATTAATTTATGCTTACTAATACATATTTTAATTTTTATTTCTTGAATAAATATTTTTAAAATTAATTTCATGTATTCTAAAACAGCAGAATCTAACAGAAAGTTGATAATTTTGAAGTTGCAAATCAGTCCCTAACAAACTAAAATGCAAGTCATTATCAGACAGGGCTAAAAAAGAACTCGACCAGGGCTCCAGGTAAAATTGAACCTTTCATATTAACTTGTGCTCCAATTAATACTTTTTTTTTTGGTGAACAGTTCAAAATGTTTTGTCAGTAGTTGAGATTCGAGGCCAAAATTTAAACTATAACAGGACAAGAACCTAGATCAAGTCGATCATTAACAAGAGTATTAACATATCAAAATACAAAAGTTCAACATCAAAGTAAATAAAACTGCGAATAGAGATGGTCACGAATCTTGTAGTAATCTTCGCATAAAGGGCCTTCAACGACAACCTGTTGGGTACCAGAACCACTACCCTGCTGTAAACATAACAACAAAGATAAAACAAAATTTCAGGACAAGTTCTATAATATCTTCTAAATTTTAGAAAGGTTGACAGTAAAGTCAAGAGAGACACCTTCTGCCCCGGATTGCCAACTTTTCGCAATGTCACAAACTCTCCACACCGTAAAGCTCCACCAGCAAACTCTACCTGCAAAAATCATAGCTCCTTATATTTGAGAGAAAACACCAAAATATTTCTTGGAGCAATGACTCTAAACCACAAGGGCATTAGTTGAACCTTGGAGGACAGCAATGATAAAGTAACTTTTTTTTTTTTATTAATGGTGAGACAGTGAAATTGGTCTCAAAAGTGTTAGAATACCTGAACACCTTTGCTTGCAAGAAATTGTTTGAAATCAGCCATTTTCAAATCACCCACAAGGACAGATTTGTGATGGGGTGGTGTGGTCGAGATAGGTAGTAAAGACAATGTGCCATTTTCGGTCTTCCCTACCTCAGCATCAACCCAAGCAATTTCATAATCCCCTAACTAACAATGCAAGCATCAAAGAAAATCAGAAAATAAACACAGTTAATATCTGTCCAACAACATAAATATCCTTTCCAAAAAAAAAACATAAATATCAATGAATTCTGGTGCTACCTTTTTGAAAAGCACATTGCTCATCAGCTTTTCAGAAAGTTGCACCTACATGGAAAAACAATGAAGTACAAAACTGAATCACTGAAAATTGCAGGTATGGTAGATAAAGCGAATGTTCTAGTCCCGATATATATACCTTATAGGCACAAAAATCAGAAGTAACATCAACCGTCTCTTCAATTTGGGGTGAATAAACATGAGGGCAGACGTGTTTCAGGCAATGTTGTTTTAAATGCTCGGTGGCCTCTGCTGATCCATGAACCAAAACCTCCACAGAAGGAAA
>JANQBM010000009.1:11649882-11694422 GCA_025594535.1 Erythroxylum domingense | reverse complement strand
CCATCTATTGGATTGTGCTCCCATATAGTTAACTTGCTCTAATTCATGGTCTTTTATTAGAAAACAATCAATAATGTCGTGGTTATCCTGTGCACACAATTCGCATCTTTTCTAAATAGTTTTCACAGAAGTTAAAGAAGAGGCCTTCATATTGTTTAGCTATCAGGTCAAATTAGCAATCTTTTCTTGCATTTTTGTGATTAGGTCGATAGCTAAAGCTTCTTTTTTTTCGTGAAGGGTTATGTTTTGTCTACTCCTATCCATTGTCTAAAGACAATTGTTGCTAGCCATTTCTTCCAACAACTCCTCTACTTTATCCACCTTCTTCCTCATCAAGGATCCTCCTGATGGTGCATCAATGTTTCCTCGAGTGGGTGGGTTCATTCCATTATAGAACGATTGCCAAAGGAACTCCTTAGGTAACTTATGGTGAAGGAACCTGCTTTGAAAATCTTTGTTCCTTTCCCAAGCCTCATAAAGTGGCTTCCCATCACTCTATTGAAAGTTTGTAATTTTCTTGATTATCTTTATCATTTTCGTAAGGGGGAAGTACTTATCTAAGAATGTGTACTAATTGTTCCTAAGTTGTAACATTCACGAGACTTACTAAGTGATACCATGCTTTAACTCTATCCCTTATTGTGAAAAGAAAGAACCTTATCTTAACAGCATCTTCCAACATCCCATGATATTAGAAAGTATCACATATTTTTAAGAAATTGACTATATGAGTGTTAGGATCCTCATTAGTTAGCCCATAAAATTGAACATTAGTTTGTAGCATGTTTAATAAAGCTAGTTTTATTTCAAATGAAGGTGCTTAAATAGGTGGTATAATGACACCTTGATTAGTCGCATTAAACCCCGATCTTATGAAATCCATGAAGGTCCACGATTGGTTTCCTTGGTTTCCACTTTGTTGAAACTCTTGATGAAATTCCTCAGCCATAGTTGGTTCGATATTCTCTTCTTCTTCACGTCTAGCTCTTCAGATTGCTCACTCTAACCGGTTGATGTCAAGTTCTAAAGTTTCAATTGTCCAACTCGAACTTTTAGTAACTCTTGTGTTTATGCAATTGCACGAACACAAGAGTGGTGAAACTCCTTAGACTAAAAGAATTAAACTAATCCTACTAACTCCCCGGTAATGGTGCCAAAAACTTATTGAGTAAGTTTTAATCTTATAAAACCCTTAATATATCACAGGTGCACAGGTCATAATTGTAGTATATAAGGTGTCGATCCCTTGTGGAGTTGGTGAACTAATCCAATTCTAAGTTACCTAAGGCCTAAAATGATTATTAAAATGAAAATAAAAACTTTTTAAAAATAATCAAATATATATTACTTGAAAATGAATTCCTAAAATTAACAAAAGAAACCAAAATTGAACACCCCGAAATGACAATTAGAATTCAACTAAGGAAGATCAACAAATTATGGGAGAAGTAATTTATCTTATCATTAATGTTAACTTAGTCACTTTTGTGTTAATGTGGTGTTGATTCTAGACTATTAAAGGGTGGATTACTCTCTCTCTCAAGTTATAATAATTAATTCCTAATTAATAAACCATAATTAAATTACATTATGGAGCATTTAACCTCTCTATTAACAATCAGTGTATAACCTAATTAAATCATAAGCAATCTATTAAACAACTAGATCCTCACACGAGGTCTCTCTCTGTATAATTGCTGATTTGATTTGTGTGGTCTATTAGATCATTTACTCTTATTAACTAACCCAATAATTTTGTATTCGGCTCACTCCCTCAATCTATTCCTAAAGCATGCAATCCAACAAATAATCACAATACCCAAATGCATTAAAAAAATGGATTAACATTAAATAAAGAACAATTCCCTAAAGAAAAGTTGGAACATCCCTAACCCAAGATTCATCATCATTAATCCCATCTCATAAATTAAATGTATGAAATAAAATATGGACAGAAAGAAGTAACTTGGAGCATTAGAGGTTGAAGAAGTTAAAGCTCCACTTTCTTCTTCCTCTTCTTCTCTCTCGTCCTTCTTCCTCTTCCTTGGATCTTTCCCAATGTAGCAAAATGGAAGCACAAAAATTAGGGTTTTTCTTTTTGTGATCTTTAGTCTTTTCTATTTAGGGCAAAAAATAGGTTTTTACCTGGAACCAAAAAGTCTAAAATAACCCTAAAAAGTTGAGTTTTAGAAGTTGATTTGTGTTTACTATCGTGCAAGTCACAATTATGGCCTATAGTGCTACAATCATGGCACTTAGGATTTGATTCTTCCATGATCATGGCTTGTTCATTTTGTTTCTATTAATTGTGGGCTTGGATCTTCCACCGAGCTTCCTCCAAATCTTCTCCATTTTTTGATATCTAATCTCAAAAACTAAAAAACACATCAAGACACCTCAAATACATAAAATTAAAGCTCAATAGCATGCTCTAACCTAAATAACACTGAAAACACACATATCTAACTAATTAACACAATTCTAAACCTAAACATACATTAATCAATCAATTAACCACTAAAAACAAAATAAAATGTTTATTAAAACATTATGCAACGTGCAACTATCAAGAGCAGCCCTACAATCACCTTTCTTCAGTATTTATTATCATTTTCTTTCAATATGTGAAGAGGAACTTTCTATACATCTCTTTATATAACAAGTGAAAGTAACCTTTACAATTTGTATTTCTTGAAAATTCACTATCATCTTCTTCCAATGAGTGAAGAGGAAACCTTTATACATCTTCTTAGTCATAATAAAGAGTAACCTTTATAATTGTCCTTCTTTGAAATTTACTATCATCTTTTTTAGAAAGGTGAAGAGAAACCCTCAATGTAAAATCTTCTTTTTCATAAATGAAAAACAACAACTAAAATTGTATTTCTTTAAAATTTGCTATCATCTTCTTTTAGT
Source organism: Erythroxylum domingense (assembly GCA_025594535.1). NCBI lineage: Eukaryota > Viridiplantae > Streptophyta > Magnoliopsida > Malpighiales > Erythroxylaceae > Erythroxylum > Erythroxylum domingense. The sequence continues at coordinate 11,691,506 of JANQBM010000009.1, read as the reverse complement.
AGGTGAAAAGGAACTATTTACACATGTTCTTTGTCATACATAAAGAGCAACCCTTACAATTGTCTTTTTAGGAATTCACTTTCATCTGCCTTTAATGGTGAAGAGGAACTTTCTATGAAGTATCTTTTTTGTTATGAGTGAGAAGGAACCCTAATTATATTCTTTCTTTGTTACGAGTTAAGAGAAATCCTTTACAACTTTTGATCAAGGTCATGAGGAACTCATACAATATTTATCCCACTAATTTTTTATTAAACTAATTGTCCAACCATATACAACTCAAAACTCCTATTTCTTACTCACATCAATGAACCAAGGATTAAGATATGTGACGTAATGTAAAGATGCTCTCAATTGCACTTTCTAGCCTCTTAAGGATCTTGGCTACTCTCTAACATATCATTGGTTCTTCTCATAATTTGATTATAATCTATTTATCTAAAACCTCTTAATTGATCATTAGAGGAACAAACTAGCTATTACTAATATGAACTTGACTAGTCAATTAAAAGATCTATTACATATACCTGTTGGACTATAAGAGTTAAAGTTTGAAAAGTGTTATGAGAAAAAACCTATAAAATAGAGGATAATTTGTTGTCTTAAGATTTATAAAATCTATTTTTAATTGTCATTAGGTTATTTTATGCTTAATCATTAAGCTTAAAACATGATTTATATAGTTTAGCATTTATTTACTATTTTTGCTAATTTAAGTAAGACCTATTATGAAGTTAAATTACAACTTAATTAATGAAAACCCTTAAAGGTAGTATTTTCCTTACGACATTAAGGGTCTTAATAAGTAAGATTCTTAGATTCCCAAGTCAACTATTTGACAAAGCTCTAATTGAAGTAGGACTAGTAGCTAGTGTTTTAGTTGAAGGACTATTAGAGTTCTAATTAATGTGGTATTAGTAGTTAATATTTTAATTGAAAATGAACATTTTGACACAATTATAATTAGAATGTTTATCATATTTTCTAATGTTCATCCTATATAAAAGGGGAAATTTCTCATTAATAAAGAGAGATTTAAGATTACAAAATTATTTATTATTAGGATTCATGATTTTTTTTATCCTTATTCTTCATTGAACTACCTAAAACTTATGAAAGTCATTTTTATGGAATTCCAATATCTTTATTGATTCAGTTCTTATTTCTTTTTAACAAAATGGTCAGTCTTAATTGCTAGGTTTAGTTTTAATGATGTCATTTCATTCTTTTTTATTCTATAATATTTATTCCTAAATGGTTTCATATTATTTTGGTATCAAATTTTTAGACCTCGAATCATGATTTATCTTTCTAAAGAAAAAAATTAATAATCGTGTTGTTTGGGTCACTTCAATTGCTATCTAGTCTCAGTTTCAAACTAGAATTTCCTTCTTTGTTCTTATTTTAACCTTTTTAAGCAAGATGGATTCTAATGATTCATTCTTCGTAGGTTCCTTTTAGTTATCATCTAAGCTGTGTTTTTAAGATCCACAAATTACTTTTAATATTCTTACTTTTGTATCAAACACATATTCTTAATTCCAAAATAGCCATTTTGCATATAGCCATAGTAGTCTTATCAGTTTTGATTTTTAATTTAGTATTAGTTAACATATTTGTAAATTCATTTCTTTTCATATTATATATTTATCTTATCAACATAAAATACATTATTGATACTGTAATTCAACTTTATCTCAATTATATCTTCTAATGGTATATCAGCGCTAAAAAAAGAAGTTGGATATGGTATGCATCTAGTTAAACTTGATAAAAAGCCCTACTAGTTGTGTAGTTAGAGAAGCTATTTAATGAAAAAGAGTCATTATAGATAAAATGGGTACACTGAGCTAAACAGAAAGAAGCTTATGAAATATTTAGTCTCTTATACGTTTTTCTAATCTATGAGAAGGTTTCTTCTTACATAAAATTTAAGATTTGAAATGAATCCTCTTTTAGAATTGGGAAAATAATACCAGCATAACTAAAAATCAAGGTATCCATTATGTCTTATTAACTATAAAAGCTAAAGTTTGGAAAGTATTAAAGGCAAAAACACAAATTAAGGCTAATTTCATTTCTTGAAATTTATTCATTTTCTTTGTTTAATTGTAATTAGGCTACAATGTGCTTAATTATTAAGCCTAAAATGTGATTGATATATTTTACTAGTTGTTTACTAGTTTTATAGTTATATTAGAATTTATTATAGGCTTCAATTTTAAATTGATTAGCTAAAGCCTTAAAGTGGTGTTTTTCTTATGAAATTAGGAATCCTCATTAAAGTGAATAATTCTTAAAATTCTAATTGAATGATTCTGCTAAATCATTAATTGAATTAAGTCTAGTGGTTAGTATCCTAATTGAATAGTCACTACTAAAGTACCAATTGAAGTAGCACTGATAGTTAATAATTTAAATTACAAATCACTAAGATGACAATTTGAGTTAGTTCAATGAACGATGTAAAGAATAAGGATAAAGGACTTATAAAAGTCATGTTAAAAATAAAAAATGAATAGAGAGAGAACTTCCCACCTCTTTTTTTAATGGCTCCTACTTTATATTACTTCGTGTTGTCTTCCTTCTAGTTTTTCTCTTTGATTTGGCTTCTTTTACTTATGTTATATTTGGTTCCTTCCTAAGGTAGCTCTATTTCTTTCCTAGTATTGGTTCTCATAGTTTTTTTTCCCTCTTCTCCCTTTTCTTTGTATTCATTTCTTCCCTCTTACTTTGTAATCATGTTTTAGTCTTAGTGCTTGGATTCTCTGGCCACTCCCTCCTTCTCTTTTTTCTTCTTTTGTTCGTTCTTCCTCTTTTTACTCCTTGGTTTTTTGCCATCTACATCCCTATTCTTATATGAATTTTAGATGTTTCTCCTTTAAGTTTGACTAAAGTGTACTAAGGTCTATCCTATCCTCTTATATTCCTAACCATTTTCTTATTAAAATTTATACAATGATTTTAAAATTTTTTCCCTTTTGTATCTATAGTCTATCCTTATTTTTAACTACATGGCTCAAATATCTATTGAACCTGGTCAGACTCCTAGTTTCTTTGGACATTTCCCTCCTTTTCCTTCAAAACACCCTAGTCCCTCTTTTTTAAGTTGTGATTCAAATTCTAGTATCTAGTTTATCTCTCCTTTTAGAAAAGACTTAACTCTCCTTACTAATAAGTCGTCTCCTCTTCCTCCACTTCCCCTTTTGGATAATTCTAATCTCTTTATCACCCAAGTTATGCAAGCACCATCTTGCCTTAGCTCCTTAGTTCTCAAACTTATTCTTAATTGGAAATTGGTCTTAAGAGTATCTTCTAATACTTCCCTACATTTCTTCCCTCAAATTGTAAAAGATGGCATCTATTGTCTTTCCCTCTTTAAAAATATTATAAAAAGGAGACAAAACTTGGTCTTTAACAATTATGGGATTTTTTATTGGGAAGCACCCTACCTTCACAATCATTAAACACTAGGCCCTTAAGTGTTGGAAAATTGGAACATGATAGGAATTCCTTCTTTTTGAGGAAAATCTTTTCCTCTTGATATTCTCGTCAATCTATAGAGCTTAAGAAGTCTTAAAATTAGGTCCTTAAAATTTCAATAGTTTATCCATCTTCTTTCAACTATGGAAGCCAAGCATTAGCCTAGAAAATGTCATCTAGAAAAGGATTTTAATATGGATTAACTTTCATATAGATTCCTTTTGAATACTAGTTTACTAAATATTTAAGTCTCCTTGATAGCTACATCAGTAAGCCAATTTATGCAGACAAGGTTATAAAAATTAAAAGAACGATAGGTTATTACAAGATTATATGTATAAGTATTGATTTGAAAAAAGAACTCCCTAATAAGAACCCATTTTGAGGTTAAGAAAATAAGACTCCTTAATAAAAGATTCCATTAAAGTGTCCTATAAATGGAGGTTTATGATGAATCAGTCTATTATAAGAAGGACACTAATAAGCAAAACTTTCGTAAAAGGTGATTATCTACGCTGGATGAGATGAATGGAGAAGTAGGAACCTTCTTAGAAAAATATTACTTCAAAATTAGTTAAACCCCATTTTTTGGAGGTTCCTCCACATCCTCACTTATTATAATTACGCTTTAATAAATATCCCAAATCATCCCCACTGTCTCTATTATATTCATTGAGGAATATAAGAAGTTAGTATCCTTTGCACTAATATAAGCCCTTCAGTAAGCATCAATTAATACATTAGTGAAAGAAAGTTCTAATGGAAAACTACCTAAAAAGAATAGTAATCCTACAGAGGGTTTCACTCTAGTTAGAAGAAGAAAATTTAGAGTAAGGCTAGAGTGAGAATTATTGCTCCCTTCTCCTGATAACCTATATCAATCATGGCCTAGAATACTAGAGATCTTAATTTCCACAAAAATTAACTTGTTGTCTTTGATTATATAAAATTAATATATATATTTTAGAAATAGTCTCTCTACTAGTTAAGGATAAGGCTACATACTACTGGTCTTCTCTAAACCTCGCTTATTAATGGGATTTCTGCTAGGTTATTGCTGTTGGTGGTGGTGATTAATAAATCATACTATATATGGCCTTTTTTAAGACTAAGTTGAACAAAGAAAAGTGTTAACATATATTTTGAAGTTTCCCTCCAGTTTGAGACCTTAAGTGAGAAAATTCTCTCACTTCTCTCCTCCCTAACCTACCCTAGCCTTACCTTTCTCTTCTTTGTTCATCTGCTTTTAATCGGTTCACCTATCTTTTTACCTTTTTGGTATATGACTTTCTCATTCAACCTTCCACTTGTATGATAGTTTTATATTAAACGGAAACATGTCACTTCGCCTATCTGCTCCACCTTCCTCCTCCTTTCCTAACCTTAATGTTGCTTATGTATTTCCTACTCTAACATAGCTCTATGCTTTAGATAAAGGCAAGACAACTCTTCTCCAAGTTTAAAGCTCAAGTCATCAAACTGTGGCACTAAGTAAGCTAGCTTAAAATAATGTAGTTGATCTTGTAAGCTTTAACAACCTGTGATATATTCCTTCTGCAGAAGAAGGGAAACATATCTTTTCATCTAAAGAGGTCCTTTAGTTAGGTGTGACTAAGTGGAAAGCCTATCTAATAAGTTACTTCCTTGATAAAGACTAACAGTTTTAGTGGTTTAACACTATGCCTCTAAGGCATGGAAGTAGAAGGGGTATATCAAAACCTTGATTTGTGAGGATAAGTTCATGTTTTGGTTTTTTTTTTCTAAATAGACTATTTAGAAGATTATTGACCTGGGGCCTTGGCATATCTAGGTAAAATCTATTATTGTTAAAATATGGTTCTTAGGAGTGACTTTAGACAGCGATAAACTGAGAGTTATTCCTCTCTGGGTTAATGTTGATGGGAAAACCTATCTACTTCTTTTATGCTCAAAAACTACAAGTGAACGGATCATAACTTATAGTAAAAAGAGCAAATATGGATCCCACAGAGATTGATGCCTAGACGCCGCTTAATTTAGACACAACTTTGTTTAAGAAACTAAATTGTAAATTGCAGATAATCTTAAAAATTAAATTAAAATTAAAAGACTAATGTAAACAATGGATAATTACAGAAAACCAAAATTCAAGAATCTAAATACTAGAGATTATTGTTTTCTTTATTTTATCTCCCTCCTATTTTATCAATTGAATTATATCTCACCATAGATTTCTGAATATACTAATTACCATATCTTACTGTGTAACTATTTATCCCTAATCGAAATAACGGGAATCAATTAGACGATCTGTCAACCTACCCAATGATTCCACTGATTCAATTAGTTATTAAACTATCCTATAAATGATCAATTGACTAGTCTAGATCTCTTTTCTAACTATTCAATTAATGTGATGATTGTTAGTCTATAGGTCACCAAATCTCATTGTACAATCCTACATGAAGTTCATCATATTCACTTTCTCGATTTGTTGCAAGATGACAATTAAAAATAACAATCAATAAATACAATTGCATTCAATTCAATAAAATAGGAGTTCAACATAATAGTTCCAAAAGCAATCCCTAAAATAAAATCAACCTAACATGGTCTCCATAATATCATCAACATTCAAATAATCCATTTTTACAAAGAATAGAAGATATTAAAATGAAAAAAAATTGAATAGAAAGACTCCTCTTCTTTGCCAAAAATCTGGAATTTTGGTGTTGATATGCTATTTTGCCCAATCTTAAAGATGATTCCTGTCTTCAATCCTTCCTCAATGCTCCAAACATGTGTTCTTCACTCAAGGATGGTGTTTCTACAGGTGGGTGTCGTCTCCCTTGAAGATGGAGGCTTAATTCTCTTTTTATAGTCCAAAAACACTAAGTGTAATGAAGCCTCGTAGATTGCCTCGGATTATAATTCCCACGTTCATGGGAATTGGCGTGATCAAATGCATCACTCATTTTCTTCTGTAATTCCCACATGATGTGGGAATTTGTTACAGATGCACTCCTCATTTCTTCTCCTCTTTGATCTTTAGTTAACCCTCCAAATTGCTCCTTCCTTCTTCCTACATAAAAATAATCAATTCTTGACCTCAATTAACCTTAAACACACAAGAACAAAAATGAAAATCAAACTTAACAAAAACATACAAAATGAATTCTAAACTAGAACAATAATCAACAATTATGCTAGAAAACATATGCCAATTACTAATAAAAATATATCCTAATGCACACCTATCAACATCCCCACACTTGAATCTTTGCTTGTCCATAAGCAAGATAAATACAACCATTCAATTCTACCACTTCATTTTCACATAGATCAACACACACAATCCCTCAAGTTCAAACCAACTCAAATATCAAGTTAATGCACATATCATGATTACTTTCTCAGTGGTGGACATAAGCAAACTCACAATTAGAACAATCACTCAAAGATAAGTAAAGATGCACAAATGAACTTTCTTTACAGTTTTCACTCATTTCTCTCAAGAGTTTAAAGGTTAGTGTTTCGCTCAAACTTCCTATAGGAAACTACACTATCATAGGCTTGCTAATACACCAATTCTCCTTTACAATGATTGCATGCATGAATAGATCAAAAGGACTTGTTTAGGGTTGTAATGTGGTAAAGGTTAAGGTGGGTCAAAAGAAGGGAAAGAGGGTTAAGCACAAGCATAATTAAAGTAAAAAACATATAAAATGGGATAACAAAACATAACTCCGAGACATAAAAGTATAACTGAAATTGTACACTTATTGATGCTACTCACTTGTTCTTCCTTTTTCTTTCCTTTTTCCTTTTTTATAGTTTTTTCATTTTTCTTTCTTTTTCTTCATTCATGGAAGAACTATGAATCAAAACTAGCACTATATACAATGTAGTCCACAGGCATAAATGTACTCAACTTATCTCGGTACAAATTTAACACAATCCTAACTAATGTTTTACTTAATACTCTACTAAGCTTATAAATGGGTAGGATAATGGTAAAGTTTTAAAATTTTATATGTTTTCACAAAACAAAAGGTTAAGGCTCAATAGGGGTAGTAAGGGATATTTAAAGGGTAGGTCATTTCAGCCGAGGGTTAACACAAAAAGGGCCTAAATCATCTTTATTAGGCATGCATCCAGTAGACCCAAACCGATTCAAAGTAAGTTCTTAAGGTAGTAAGCTAAGGAAGTAACACTCAACAAAGAAATGACTATAAATGGAGTCATATGGCTCAATCCTCACTTAAGCTCAAATGAAAACTCATTATGCATCTCTACACTACCTCATTATTGAAATGTCAATTTATGACTAGGCTTATGTAACCAACTAATTTTCATCACTCTATATGGTTCACTTTCTACTCAAGTAGCCTAATTCGAGTTCAAGCATGCATTCAATCTAATTCCAACTACATGATAGAATCTTATGGCAATATTTATCAAAGTGACTCAAGTGCAGTTCCATTGCTAATAGAAAATACCATAGTTGACACAAAGCACATGATATGCCTAATATGCATCCTACTTAATACAATGCACACAATGCAATTAAGAATGTTGAAGTAACCTCCCCATACTTAATGATCGCATTGTCCTCAATGTGACAGGTCAAACCCCAAGTGAGTGAAAATCACATTAAACCAAGTGTCCTCAATATGACAGGTCAACCCCCAAGTGAGTGAAAATGACATTAAACTAAATAAAAAATGAAAACAACTCAAATATAAGAAATTGAAACTAACATATGATATCAAACCAATCAGATGAAAATGAATTCACACCAAAATTAAAGAAACTAAAACTTAATAAAAGAAATTAAATGCAATCACAGAAAAGAAATTACATAATTTAAAAGTTAAAGGGTAAGAAAAGCTTATTCAGATGATGGTGGTGACGGTGATGGCATAGGAGCTTCAAAATTGTTCCTCCTACAAAGTTGAGGAACCTTCTTTTCAAGCTTCGTCGCTCCTTATGAACCTTTCGCATTTGTGATCTAAGTTCATTGAGCTGGGATGTCATCTATTGATGGTTTGCTACTATTCGATCAAGAATTGGTTGATATCAGTTAACCACTGTTGATTCCATCAGTTCCTCTGCTACTACTTCCTCCTTTTACTTTGAAGCGGTGTTCAATGTGGAGGGTTGATATGTGACTACACTGGCACCCCTCCTACTCCTCACTATAGTGCACGTCTGAGGATTGCGAAGTGCCATAGATTGGACCTCCACAATCTCATAGCGTCTCAAATAGACTATGTCAAACATGACATGAGGCGTAATATGCAAAATTTCCATATTAACGTTATAAAATACACCGAGAGTAAAAGTAATATGAGCCATCCCAAAAGATGTATTCTTTTTATTGCTCACACTTACGATTGATCAAAAAATTCTACATGGTGTGCTAATTTTAAACTTACGGTCCATTCACTATAAAACTAAAAGTTCTTTATCTGAGCATTTATTGATTTCGATTTTATTAAACACTATCAGGCACATAAATTTATGTAACAGTAAATGCTCAGCACTCTAGATTAGAGAATTTGGTGCATTACGTGAATCAAAATGTTCTTTACCCATGAGAGTGTTCCAATAAGCATCGACATCAAAACCTATATGACTATCTAAAATTTTTGCATTTGACAAATTAAACAATTCGCGCATGATAGAATAATAAAGTTTAAAAATGTTTCCACCCAACCTAAACCAAAAATAGATCCATTTTAGAGTTGTCCTAACTTTTATGAAAAATTCTAAACTTATGGTGGCATAAATAGGGACATTGTACTGAACAAATCTATTCCACCCTATGTTTGCAGCTAGTTGTTCAAGTCGGTGTCTAACTCCTATATTCTTTAACACTTCAAAATCCAAATACCTAGGAGTGACTACTGATCTATTCCTAAAGTCACGTAAATGCTCACCTTCTTTTTCCGAGTAAATTAAAAATGGGGCCTAATAAGTTGCTGTTAGGTTATTTTTTCTTTCTCCAGGAACTTGTTAGTAGAGCTCATCAGTCAGTTGCCTAACCCTAATCATCCTTGGTGTAGCCATTGTGAGAGGAAAACTAAGAATTTAGATGAAAAATAAAGAGTTTTTGAGAGAGGGAGTGAAATTTTGAAAGTGGGTGAGAGAAAAAAGAGAGTGGGAAACTTTAAGTTTCCCTCCGGATAGTGTGGGAACCCCCATAATTCCCACGAGCATGGAATTCCTCTTTAGAAACTTTGTAGAGAAGATTCCCATGTTCGTGGGAATCACCTCAATTCCCATAAATGTGGGAACTAATGATCCTCATAACTTCAAACCTTCTTCGAAGCTTAAATGAATTCTCTATGATCCCAAAACCTACAAACACATCAAAATAATATCAGCAACAAGAACTTTGAAAAGAAAACAAATTAAAATTCAAACAAAATCAACATGAACATTGATAAAACTTAATTCAAACATGACCATAATTGAAGAATTTAAAAAACAAATAAGTAAACAAAACAATCACAGGATAGTTGACTCCCATGGGTTGCCTCTTATGCACCGTTTCGATTACCATCGGTAGCTCGAGTCTCCTTCTTACTCATGGCAGTTCAAATGACTGGAATGGTACATAAGCAGATCTCAAACTTAGTACCGGGGTTACCTTATTCTGGACTCGACATTCATTATTGTTTTCCTTTCTTCGCACTCTCCTATGCATTCATTTCTTTCTGAATGTATTCCTAGGGTGCTCAATATTTTTCCATCCTCCTTGGAGTTTAAGTTCCTTGATGTCTGTCAAGGGTAGAGTAGGATGATAATTCTTTTTTGACACCTTAAATGTTAACTGCTCCTTCCCTACTCTCAATATTAACTCACCCCTGTTAACATCAATAATCGCACGAGTAGTAACTAGGAACGGTTGCCCAAGAACCATCGGGGTTTCCTCTTCTTCACTAATATCCAATATATAAAAATCCATGGGAAAGACAAATTTATCAATGTGAAGTTACACATTCTTCATGATCCCTTTTGGTAACTGTACCGTCCTGTCAGCCGTTTTCACTAATGACTTAGTGGCTCTGGCTCTTCCAGACCTAACTTCTGACTATATCAATATGGCATCATGTTGATACCTACTCCTAAATTCGCAAATAATCGATCTATCTTAACTTCATTTATACTGCACAAAATGAAAAAGTCTCTTGGGTCTTCTTTCTTAAATGCTACATGCGGACTTTCTTCTGGTGTGTGATTGGTAACCTCTTCCTTCAATAACCCCTTTAACATGACCTTTAACATGACCTTTTTCGAGCTACTCCACTTGAAGATGATTTCTACTGAGCAAAAATTTGATGTGGAAGTCCAAGTTGAAGTTCCTTAATCAGCTCGTTTACTGGTCCACTTGGAAGGACTTCCAACACTGTTTGTTCTTCTTGTTTGTTTCCATCTTTCTCCCCATATTTGCTTTCTTTTTTCTCTATCTAAAAAATGGCCATGATTCTTTCCTTCAAATTCACCTCAGTCATTTCGTGAAGATAAAGCGTTAGCTAGTTGGCCTACCTGAACTTCCAAATTATTGATGGATGATGCATGATTCTTTAAAATTTGATCAAATTTTGCTTCCACCTCTTCTGATTTTCCTCCTAGCTTACATGCATCCTTTTATGATTCTCTTCTTGTGTTGCCAACTTGGACCGCAAAACCTCCATCATCTTATCCATTTTGCTTTCCAATGCTCCTATTAGATCTTACTAAAATCCTAATGGTCCTTGTGATCTTTGTTGACCACCTGCATTATTGTTACTCCAAGAAAAGTTTGGGTAGTTTTTCTAATCCAGATTATATGTGTTCAAATATAGGTTATTACCTCATTGTGGTTGGCCTAAATAGCTTATCTCTTCAATCCTGCCAGCTCCCAATAGGAAACATTCTGCTGAGCTGTAATTGTTCTCCCCACATAGCTCACATTGTGCTTGTATTGCCTTAACTGTTAAGGTGGACGTTCCTTGTATGTTGTTTAGCTGTTTTTTCAGAGTCGTGATCTAAGCCTACAAGGCAATAATTGAGCCAGTAGGTATCATACCATTTTGTTCCTTCTATACTTGTCTACTCCTCTTACTCGACCACATGCAACTGCTGCTTGCCAACTCTTCCAACAATTCATGAGCTGCTTCTACAGTCTTCCTCATCATTGAACCTTCGATTGTAGCATCAATTTTTCCCCTTGTTCTCAGATTCACTCCATTATAAAATGTTTGAAGTAGAAATTCCTTCGGGAAGTATGAAGTGGGCAGTTGCTTTGAAGTCTTTAAATCTCTCCTAAACTTGGTGGAGAGATTCTCTGTCGCTCAGCTAGAAATTTGTTATCGCCTTGATAATCCTTATCGTCTTTCTTAACAGAAAATACTTGTAGAGGAATGCTTGGACGAGCTGCTCCTAATTCATGATCTGGCCTAGATTCAACAAATAGTACCATGCTTTAGCCCGATCCTTCAACGTGAATGAAAATAGTCTCAGCTTCACCGTATTGTAGGACATTCCTTTGAATTTTAATGTGTTCCAGATCTCCAAGAAATTTGCAATGTGGACGTTTAAATCTTTGTTGGATAGCCCATAGAATTGTACACTATTTTGTAGAATATTAAGTAGCACTGGCTTTATCTTAAAATTATTTGCTTAGACTATCTGTCTCGCCACTCCTTGAGGACTAAAGCCCTGGCCTCATGAAATCCATTAATGTTCATTTTAGTCCTACTTGCTCTCCTTCTTCATCCATATCTTGATTTGAAAAATTTAGATGCCTTGACCTTCTTATTTCTCTTTCGTCTTTCTTAATGTCGGGGAATTCGTCTTCAATAACTTCTTTCATCCTTCGTGTGCTCCTTGTGTTCATGCACCTGCAAATACATAAGCAAAAGTGTCAAAATATCTTAAATCAAAGTAATCTAAATTAAAAACGATGCTCAACAATCAATTCCCAGCAAGGCACTAAAAACTTGTTGATAGTAAACTTATCTACTTATTTTACGTTAAAAAATCACAAGTGAACAAGTTGTGATTTGTAGTAAAAAGAGTGGATATTGATCCTACAGGGATCGATGCCTAGACATTGCTTAATTTATACACAACTTTGTTTAAAAAACTAAATTGTGAAATGTAAATAATCTGGAAAATTAAATTAAAATTAAAAGACTAATGTAAACAATTAACAGTACCAAAATTGTAGAAAACCTAAATTCAAGAATCTAAATGCTAGATATTACTTTTTTCCATATTTTATCTCCCTCCTATTTTATCAATTGAATTATGTCTCACCCTAGATTTCTGAATGTACTAATTACCCTCTCTCAAGGTGTAACTATTTATCCCTAATCGAATTAATGGGGATCAATTAGACGATCTCTCAACCTACCCAATGACTCTATCGATTCAATTAGTTATCAAACTATCCTACGGATGATCAATTGACTAGTCGAGATCTCTCTTCTAAATATTCAATTAATGTGATGATAGCTATTCTATAGGTCTCCAACTCTTGTTGTACAATACTACACAAATTTCATCTCACTTGTTCTCTCGATTTGTTGCAAGATGACAATTAAAAACAACAATCAACAAAGAAAATTACATTCAATTCAATAAAATAGGAATTCAACATAATAGTTCCACAATTACATTCAATTCAATAAAATAGGAATTCAACATAATAGTTCCAAAAGCAATCCCTCAAATAAAATCAGCCTAATATGACATCATCAACATTCAAATAATGCATTTTCACAAAGAATATATGAGATTAAAATGATAGAAAATTAAATAGAAACACTACTTCTCTTCTTTGCTAAAATTTGGAATTTTGGTGTTGATGTGCTATTTCGCCTAATCTTGATGATGATCCTTGTCTTCAATCCTTCCTCAATGCTTTAAACATGTGCTCTTCACTCAAGGATGGTGTTTCGATAGGTGGGTGTCATCTCCCTTAAAGATGGAGACTTAATTCTCTTTTTATAGTCCAAAAATCCTAAGTTTAATGAAGCCTTGCAGATTGCCTCGAATTGTAATTCCCACGCTCGTGGGAATTGGCATGATTCCTAAGAGCATGCGAATTTGCCACATACGCATCTCTCATTTTCTTCTGTAATTCCCACGTGATATGGGAATTTGCATGATTCCCACAAACGTGGGAACTTGTCACAGATGCACTCCTCATTTCTTCTCCTCTCTGATCTTTAGTTTACCCTCCAAATTGGTCCTTCCTTCTTCCTGTATAAAAATAGTCAATTCTTGCCTTTAATTAACATCAAACACACAAGAACAATAATAAAAATCAAACTTAACGAAAACATACAAAGTGAATACTAAACTAGAACAATAATCAACAATTATGCTAGAAAACACTTGACAATTACCTATAAAAACATATCCTAATGCACACGTATCAGTTAACCTTTATATGATCCCCTTAAATATTGGTTATTTGAGGGTTTATGCTTCTTAGGTAGCTCCTTAGGAAAGCTAAAAGCCTTGATGAAAATACTAGTTTACTAAACAGAATTGTTTTTGACATTTATGTATTAAGGTCCCCTTAAATAGACTGCTACTTAAGTCTATTAAGTTGATAAGACTATATAAATAAGATGATCTAGTGCATGATGCAATCAGAGTTACTTACCCTTAGAAGCCTGTGAAAAAAAGAATGAGAAAATCTAGAAACCAAAAGTAAATATAAAGGAAAGCACTTTGTAAAAGGTTCAAGATGCCAAAATAGGTTGTTCAAATGAAAATTAGCTTGCAATACAACTGAGGGATCTGTAATACACTTATTCACTAAATGTACCTAAATTAAAGATATTAAAGAAATAAATCCTAAGGAACTGTTGTGTTTAATTTTTTTATTTGACTTGCTTTCTTCATATATTGAAATTGGATGCAATTTAATTCAAATTTGATATCAATTGAGTGAAATTGGTGTGGATGTGGAATGAATCTTAATTGGATTAATTTGTGAATGTGGCATGAAAAACAAGAAGATTTATTCATGAAAATTAGAGATTGCATAAACTTAAACAAGAAGAATTGTGTATGAAAAAGGCTGTTACACAATTGTATACATTGACCATGTCACGGTTGTTAAAAGTTAATTCATAATCGTGACTTCCCAAATGTAGGCGTGTCAATAAATATTTCATTTAATTTGTCATTTTATTACATGGCATAAGTAGGTGGAAGGCACCATAGTCCTAGGAGCATACTACAAATAGAAGGAAAGTGTGGGGGTGAAGAAGGGAGATGGATTTTACTCATTACATTCTTTATTAAACACAACAGAGACACATTCAAGAGAGAGGAAATAGAGAGAAAGAAGGGAAGAATATAAGAGAACAGAGAGAGTCGGTGAAGAAGAGAAAAACATGGTGGAGAGCTAGAAGCAAAAACAAGCCTTCAAGAATCCGGTGAGAAAACGTTGAAGTAGAAAGTGAGACATACTGCAGGAAACTTGAGAGGAGGAGACCATTGCACCTCACTTATCCAATCCCTATTTGCTTGCTCTATTATTCATCTGTTGCAATGTTTCTTGTTGTTTACTAAACTTGTTACTGTTTTTTAGCTTAGCTGACTGTTACTTGTTTTCTTTTTATAGTTCATCTACTTATTTACTTAGTTTGTTGCTTGAATACTTTTCTTAGACTAATAAGATGGGATTTAAGTATTTGAGAATGATGAACTGTATTTGTGATATAATGGGCTGAATCTTTTTTTTAAGGATTAATGTAGCTATTTTAATCAATTATGCATGAATGAGTTATGGTTTTGTTGTCTTATTAATTGTTGTGGTTTCTAAGCTGAAAGGATGTAATGGCATGACCAAATCTTGCATCATTTTAGTATTAAACGAAGGATTAAGAGAAGACGTTTAATATAGAATAAGAAACCTTAGACGCTTAGGTTAAAAACTAGAAATATACTAACCTAAATGGTAATTAGTAGTCGAGTTTCCATAATTAATTCAAATGATAAATTGTTGAATACGAAAGTTAGAATAGTTCATTATTCAAGTTAATTTAGAACCTAACTATTAATTTTAGTAAGACAACTTTCCAATCAATTTCCTGTAATCATGATTAGGAGATTAAATTAGTGAAATTAATTCTTAAGAGTCTTTCTTTTTAATTAACATATTCTTCTTTGCTTCTAGTTGATTATGTTTACTTTTCACTCTATTTTATGATTTTCTTTAAAGTCTTAAATCATCAAATTAGGAAAGAATGTTTAGGATTGCATCTATTTTTTTTCTTTTGTTCAAGGTTAATCTAAGTGGATCAATTTCACCTCTATGTGAGACAACCTTAGGTAATCACTATAACTATCTCGTATAGTTGTGAGTAGGATAGCCTAAGCATTTTAGAACTTATTCTAAAGTGATTTTCATTGTTTATGATTGTTTATGCATACTTGTTTTATTGTGTTATTTTATTAACATGTTTTGTTAATTTTCATTATTAATTTAGTACTGTCTTATTTTATTAGCATGTTTTATTGCATTTTTTTTAATTAATTTAGCATTGCCTTTAGTTAGTTTAAGCTAGGTAGGAGGACTCTAGGAAGTGCACTCAATTAGTTTATGCTAGGAAGGAGATCTATTGATAGTGAACCTGTCCCTTTTATTGATAACGTACATCGAATACGAAGACCTCAAGGGGACATTGACGATCACAAGAATCCAAGCATGAAGATCAATTTAATAAACAAAAGATGGTTGAAAGGCAATTAGTGATGAAGTAGTATGCGAAACTTATGATTAGTATTGCCACTTCGTGCATCCATTTAGGAGAGGCAGCCATAAACTATAAACTCAAGAGCATCCACTACAATATGCTTCCATCTTTCTATGGGGTTCCAATGCCTTTGAACTTCATTTAGGAATTTTATACCACTCTCCAAACCTTCCCTTTGGATGGCTTAAACAAAGATCAACTCAGGATGAGTTGCTTTCCATACATATTGAAGGATCAGGCTAAGTTACGACTGATGACCCTTCCACCTGATTCATTGACCACATGGGAGGAGGTGTACAATAATTTCATGGGAAAGTTCTATTCCCACTAGAATACATCTGAGTTATGGACAAAGATAGCTACCTTCACTTAAATGGAGTGAGATCCATTTCATGAGGCTTAGGAATGCTTTAAACTTTTGCTGATACAATGTCACACTATCATTTCCCACGTCACATGCTAAGTCAATGCTTTTATGATGGGTTGATGCAACAGTGCTAGTACACGATGGACAATGCAGTAGGAGGAGTTATAGGAGAGAAGATGGCCTAAGAAAATATGAAAGCTTTGAAATGTTTGGGGACAATTTTCAACAAAATAGCATTAAGGGAAAAAGAGTTAGAGTTCATGAAGTGAGCTCGAATTAAAAATTAACTATATAGTTAGCTGAGTTGACAAGGCATGTGAAGATGCTAACTATAAGGCTACCCCAAAATGTTCCAAATCAAAAGGTGTATAGCTTCTATGGAACCTTTAGTCATGGAGTTAATGTTGGTTTACATTCTTATGAACCTTTGGTAAATGGGGAAGAACAAGTTAACTCACTTAGCTATTTTCAACCAACAGGGAGCAAAATGATCTATACTTGAACATTTACAACCTTGGTTGGAGAAACCACCCCAATTTCTCTTGAAAGACCAAAAATCCACTAATGCAACCCCAACCACAATATCAGAATTTTTAGAGACCAAACATTTTCCAAGGGCAATCCTCAAATGACAACCTACGGAGAAAGACCTCTTTATAAGAAAGCCTAAATGCATTCATTTAGGTCATAACTTAGAATTAAGAAATGAACAACAACAAGAAATTTGACTCCTTAGAAGCATCAATAAAGAGGATTAAGATTTAAGTAAGGAAACTTTTAGCTCAAATGTATAGCAATCAGAAGGAAGGTTGCCCAGTCAACTCGAGTAAGCCCAAACAGTTACCATTGTGACAACTGGTAAAGTGATTGACAAGGGAAACTCTTTAAGTCATATTTAAAAGGGAAAACAACTTAAGCATGATGCCAAGGACAATAAAGGGCAAAAACTGCATAAGGAGACAGATCCTTTTCAGCCATCAATTCCATATCCAAGCCGCCTTAATGAAACGACACAAAATGAATAGTTTTCCTATCTATTTAGAATGCTTTCTAAGGGTAATGTTAATTTTCCCTTTCTAAATATGGTAAGGAACATTCTAGCTTATTTCAATTTCTTCAAGGAACTAAGCACTAAGAAACAAAGTTTAAGTCTAACAAAAAGGTATTGGTTTCAAAAGTAGTAAGTGTAATTCTAGAGCAGCATTTACCCCTAAACTATAAGACCTAGGACGTCTTATTGTGAAAGTATTAATGGGTAATGGTGATGAGGTTAAAGGTATGCTTGATCTTGGAGTGAGCATAAACCTTATGCCTCACTCTATTTATGAGAAATTGGATCTAGGATAGTAAAATCTATAAACATGTTTTTGCAATTAGCTAATAGGTTAATCTGTTATCTGAAATGAATAATGGAGGATGTGTTAGTGAAAGTTGGAGGATTGATTGTTCCTATAGACTTTGTTGTTCTAGACATGGGGGAAGTGAATGAAAAATAAAAAGAGCACTCTAAACTCCTAGGGAGGCCTTTTATGCCCACCATTAACACTTTGATCAAAGTGAAGAATGTTAAATTGATTATGACTGTCTTAGGAGAAACAATAGAATTTTCAATCTTTAATGTTGAACCTATTCCTACTTCTATTATTTCTGAAGGCTGTTCTTTTGTTGATCAAGTTAATGCAGTAGATTTTCATTTTGCCTTACACGAAGAAGAAGAAAAGAAGCTGGACTTGGTCAAGGAGAGTGATGAATGCTGCCAATTGTTAGTGGATGCAACTGAGGAAGTATTTGGGAGATTCTTGGAGACAGATTTAAATGAAAAGGAAGAAATTGTGGAATCAATCACTTTGAGCGACCCACCTTAAGCATAATCATTGAGGCGTCCAGCTACAAGACATTAAAGAAACAACCTATTTAATTTATGTTTCTTTCAATTATTTGTTTGTTGTTAATTTTATTAGTGAAGCTTAACTTAGTTTATTTTCTTTGTGTGTGCAGGCTTAATTTTCTGTCTCTTCTGTTTGTTTTCCTTATATTTTCTCTTTATTCCTCGATGTAGTACACCACATTTCACACCAAATCAACATAAAGATCACCCCACATTTGTATCGTATTTCTATCCCTTTTTTTGTTACTTATTAGTTTAATTTCTTTTAGTTTTAATGGTTGTCCTTATTGGTGTTGTTTTGTGGTTTAGATCCCTTTTTTACTTTTGTTTATATCACATTAGGAATAGTGTGATGTTTAACTCTACGGGGGGAGGAGGAGTAGTGTTAAATTACATATATAAAAATTATGTTTGTTATGTATGTTTTCCCATTTAATAATTAGAGATGCATGGTTATGAAATAAACTCGATCAGGATTAGAAACATATTATATGAGTAAATGAGTATACTTGCATTCTTAGACTAATTGACTTGGATTTTGATTAAAAGGACATTAGCTTATTGTGATAGATGATGAAGGCAATTAGAATTTACACCTTTTGCTTAAAAAGCCACCATAATGTCACCTTTAGTGAGCTCCTTTGAGCTTAAATGAAACCTTTTCTTTCTTTAAACCTAAAATATGAGCCTTGAACTTGATTGTTTATCCTCTTCATTACACCTACCATAAGGCAAATTGAGCATTTGAATATGTATGATTGGGTTTGGGGAATAATTGTTGGAACAAGTGTGGGGAAGTTATAGCTTATAGTTAGCTTTTAAGTTAGGAATAGGGAATGGGTAATGTGTAGGGTTGTAATAATTTGTCGCTCCTCTACATTTTTCTCTTCTAAACTTGATCTTGCTCTAAATAAATAAATGAAAAATATAAAAAATAAAAAATAAAAAATCAAGAAAAAAGAAAAAAAAAGAAAAAGAAACAAAAAGAAAAGGAGGGAAGAGAAGATGACCAGAAAATGAAAAGAAGAGGTGAGAACTAAAAATTGGAAATGTTAATTTTGTTAAATGAGAGGAAATAATTGAGTGCTTTATGGTTTATTGTTCTGTATTAGTTTAAAAGCTCAATTTGTTCTGTGGTTTTTAAACTGATATATTCCTTTTTCCTACCCTAAGCTTGGCCCCATTATAACCAAAATAAAGGCCTTTAGATTGATGTTTGTGTTTGATATGAGTAGTGGAGATTGAATTAGTAAGCAAGACTACAGTAAATGCCTTACATGAATTGAATAATGAGTGATTACTATTTTTGAATGCTTGAGAGAATGGAAAGTAGAGTGAGTGTCTATCACAGTTGTTAATGGTCTTTGAGTTGAAGTACTTGTTAACTTTGGCTAAACATGCAGAGAATAGTCTATTAACGGAGTATTATGAGTTTCTCTTGTTATGTTTGTTGAATTGATCATTGATATCTTTGATTATCAATTGGAAAAATCATTTTTTTCATTGTTCGTTTTTTTATAATCTAGTGTTCTTTATTTTGCTTAAGGAAAAGTATAGTTTAAGTGTGTGGAAATTTTTATGTTTAATTTTTTTATTTTACTTGTTTTCATATGTTGAAATTGGTTGTGATTTAGTTCATATTTAATATGAATTGAGTGAAATTGGTGCGGATGTTGCTTGAATCTTAATTTGATTAATTTATGAATGTAGCATGAAAAACAAAAAGATTTATGCATGTAAGAATTAGAGATGGCATGAACTTAAACAAGAAGAATTGAGTATAAAAATGGCTATTACACAATTGCAGATACTGGCCATTTCACGGTTATGCTATTTAATTCACAACCGTAACTTAACTTGCACCAGCACAATTACGCAAGTTAAGTCACAACTGTGACTTATCATAGTAAGTAACGGTAGCGACAAGTTAAGTAACAACTGTGACTTCCCACATGCAAACACACCAACAATGTTTCATTTAATCTGTCATTTTATTATGTGGCATAATTAGGTGGAAAGCACAAAACCCTAGATCTGGGAGATACTACAAATAGAAGGAGTGGGTGGCAGAGAAGAAGGGAGATGAATCCCATTCACTACATTCTTCACTGAACATTCTAGAGACACATTCGGGAGAGAGGAAATAGAGAGAAGGAAGGGAAAAAGAGAAGAGAACAAAGAGAGTTCGTGAAAAGGAGAGAAACATCGTAGATAGCTGGAAGCAAAAATAAGCCTTCGACCATGTAGAGATAGTGTAAGAAGCTTGAGAGGGATAGGAGACCACTGCACCTCAGTCACTCGATCCTTATTTGCTTGCTCTATTATTCATCTATTGTAATGTTTCTTGTTGTTTACTAAACTCGTTACTTTTATAGCTTAGCTGACTATTACTTGTTTTCTTTTCATAGTTCATCTGGTTATTTACCTGGTTTGTTGATTAAATACTTTTCTCAGAATGATAAGATGGAATCTAAGTATTTGAGAATGATGAACAGTATTTGTTCTATGATGGGCTGAATCTTCTTGTTAACGATTAATGTATCTATTTTAATTAACTAAGCATGAATGAGTTATGGTTTTGTTATCTTATTAATTGTTGTGGTTTCTAAGCTAAATGGATGAAATGACATGACCACATGTTGCATCATTTTAGTACTAAATGAAGGATCGAGAGAAGAAGTTTAATATGGAATGAGAAACTATGGACTCTTAGGTTAAGGACTAGAAATATATTATCCTAAGTGGTAATTAGTAGTCGGGTTTCTATAATTAATTCGAATGATAACTTATTGAATATAAAAGTTAAATTAGTTTATTATTTGAGGTGATTTAGAACCCAATTGTTAATTTTAGTAAGATAACTTTCCAATCAATTTCCTTGAATTATGCATAGGATATTAAATTAGCAAAATCAATTCTTGAGAGTCTTCCATTTCAATTAATCCATTCATCTTTTTGTCCAGTTTATTTCATTTACTTTTCACTCTATTTTATGATTTTCTTTAAAGTCTTCACTCAACAATCAAGATAAAATGTTTAAGACTATATCTATTTTTATTTTTGCTTTTGTTCAAGGTTAATTTAAGTGGATCAATTTTACCTTCGTGGAAGACGACCTTAGGTAATCACTACAACTACCTTGTATACTTACTAGTAGGATTGCCAAGGTATTTTTAGACCTTATTTGGGAAAAACAGGAACCAAAACTAAATCATCTTTCTAATCGAATGCACCATACCCTACTAGCTGAGGAGATTTAAGGGAAGAATAATAAGGTAGCTTAAGATCTACTTAAGCCTACTAGTGAGGACAAGGGCATGAAACGACCTAATAAAGATGGTAAAGTGGGTTAAGAAATGTTAGTGGGGAGTGAGCTACCTACAAACTTAAATCCTACTAATCCTATGAACTTTAAAAGTGAAGAAACCTCCCATGCAATCTATTTTTCCTAAACAAGTCCAAAAATATGTGCAAAACTATGAGGAAGAAAGTTGGTCATTCTCCCTCACAATAAAGTTACTTATATAGAATGTCAGGGGTATCAATTCCCCTAATAAGTTGATGACCCTTAGTGACTTTCGTAAATTAAAGAGGCCTAGTTTTAATGGTGTAATTGAAACCAGA
This sequence comes from Erythroxylum domingense, assembly GCA_025594535.1. Lineage (NCBI taxonomy): Eukaryota > Viridiplantae > Streptophyta > Magnoliopsida > Malpighiales > Erythroxylaceae > Erythroxylum > Erythroxylum domingense. The sequence continues at coordinate 11,669,395 of JANQBM010000009.1, read as the reverse complement.
AGCCTTCAAAAGGGAACTTAGTTCCTTAACAAACAATGAAGTATATTAAGTAATCATCAGGCAAATCTAAATGATAGAATTATTGCGTCAATGGATCCAACAAATCTTATGCCTATTCAATTTATCTTGTACTGCTCAATACTTTCATTGTGATTTAATCCACAAAAGCACTCAATAACACATCTTCATCGTGGTTGTTTATACAGTCAATTGGGAATTTGAAAGAGCTAGAATATAAAATGACTTGGAAGTTTTGGGGTCCTCCTTACATTTTTCCTAGATACTATTAGGTTGCCACAACTACTTACTTAAACTTGAAGAGGCTGAGGATAATGTTAGGCTTTTGCACTCCAAATTCTAGGATATAAGCTCTCTAACTAGAAACTTAAGGCTGGAGATCTAAAATACTTAAGTCATTAATTTACCTAGTTAAATAAGCAATAAAACTTGATAAGTTTGTTATTAATTCTAACTGGCTCAATTCTTTACTAAACAACTTTGTTACTTTATTTAATCCACTATTTTCATATCAAACCCTCATAAAGGTTGAGTCAGGGGATGTAACTAGAAAAAGGAAATCTCCTTTAAAAATTTTCAATTCCCTTCTTAAGCATATTTTCCTTAATTCATTTTTAGTGAGAGGAATGAGCTTAACTATTTCAGGCTAAAAAAAAATTCGATTAGTGTAAAACCTAAAAGTTATGATAAAGGAGCTAACTAACATTCAAAACAATGAGTTTGATCCTATGCAAATGGAATTAGGGATGGACTTTGAAAGGATCTACCAATTTCAGATGGAATTGACCAAAGATCCTTAAACAAAGTTCTTATGGTAGTGGAGAAATTAAATTAGAGAAATATTTGAAACCAAATAATTTCTAGAACTTATAACTCGAGAAAAATAACAAAATAGTTACTTACTGAGGGGGATAAGTGCTAAAAATACTTTTCTTGTAGTGTCCAGGGAAGAAGGAACATAAATAGAATTATTTCCATTAAAAATTTAGACAGATAAAATATTGAATAAGCAATAAAACCTAAATGAATTAACACTTGAGCACTTCAAGAATCTGCTGGGAACATGCGGTAAGGTAGAAAGCCTCTCTTAGGATATTCTTAATGGTTTGGTAGACTCAATATAACCTCATGTGCATAATGATCTCACTTATGAGGTAACTCCAAATAAAATTAAGGCCACACTATTCTCTTTCCACCTTGATACATTAAATAGTCTTGATAACTTTGATGCCAAATTCTTTTAAGCTTCATGAAATACCATTAGATAAAGGTTTACGGATGCAGTCTTAGAATTTTTCCACATAAATAAGATTCTCATTGAACAAAACAATATCTATCTTTTACTTATCCCAAAGAACCATAATCCCTCAATCATGAAAGATTACAGGTCTATATCTTGTTATAATGTTTTGTGCAAGACGATTTCAAAGATTTAGCTAATAGAATGAAAAAAACCTTAGGACAAATCATCAACATTATTTAGGTAACTTACATTGAGGAAAAATCAATTAGTGATAATATTTTATTTCTTAGAAAATCTTCAGAGGATACATCTCTATTAAATCTTATAAAAGTTATGCCTTACAAATGGATTTCACTAAGTCATTTGACTCAGTTAATTAGGACTTTATTAGATCCTCACTAATAAGATTAAGATATCCTAGTAAGTTTGTGAAGTAGATTATAGCTTGTGTTACGAAACTTTCTTATACAATCATTGTAAATTAAAAGTCCACTTCAATCTTTAAAGGTACTAAAGGAATTAAGCAAGGTGACCTAGAATTTGTGGTCAATAAAGTAGGGATCATCAAAACACCAAACCATCTAATGTGAAGATGGTTTTTAGTGCTAGTGACAGTAAAATCTTAGTTTATTTAATCACTAGGGACTCCTAAGTACACAAATAATCTCACAATATTGATATTCATAAAAATAAATCAATAATGTTAGTAAATAGATGTTATCGAGGGATAATTCACTTTGAAACAACTATTCCTTAAATAAATTGTCATAATATTTGATTTTACAATCGAGTCAATTTGAAAAATAGATAAATTCAAGGATTTATCAGTAGGTAATGTTGCTCCAATAACTAACCAAAGGGCCACTACAGTATCAATCAAAAAGACAATTTTCATAACTAGTCACCTCACCTGTTCATAATCTACATAGAGTTGCTCTCAAAGATTACAAGTCTTTAGATCAATATAAGTCCCTCTTTAAAGTACCACTACAAATGTGGTAAGCTTAGGATCTCACATTTTATGTTTGTTGATGATCTCCTAATATTATGTGGTGCTAATTAAGCTTTCATTAATGATCTCAGGAGACTTATTCCTTCCAACTCCAAGGTTGAATCTATAATGATCTATAACTCTTGGTGTTGGCCCTACTCCTTAGGGGGAAGTAACTTTATTAAGGGTAACTGGTCTGCTTATCAACCTACTTATGCAAAGGAAGATGTCATTGTATGGAAAGTTAACAAATCTAAAAGATTCTCCTCTTCCTAATGTAAAATCATTTTCTTGGAACTTAGAAGCCCTTTCCTTTGGTATAATTTAATATAAGATGCAAATATTATTCCCTTTTGCTCCTTTATACTTTGGCTAATTATTTTGGTAAAGTTAGGAATAAAAAACAAAAAATAAATAAAGTTCCAGTTGAATGATTATAGTTTCATAATATGTCAAAGAGAGCTAGAAAACCTAAACCATCTCTTCTTTAAATGGCGTTACACTAATAAAATTTGAAACCTCATCATTAACTTATTTAGATGCTCTTTTGCTATCTCAGGCTGGATGAACATCTTTAATTAGGCTATCAATATGAAAATGAAGTATAAAGGAGAATATAAGCTCTTCAAAATGGCCTTTGGATCAGGAGTTTATCTCATTTGAAAAAAAAGGTAGACTTATCAAGGTCAATCTTTGCAAAAATTAGGAAATAATTAAGAAAATTCTTTTTAAAGTCAAAAGTTATGAATTGGTCAATGTTACTTAACTCAACCAATCCCTAAAGGTGAAAAGTAATCTCTAAATTAACAAGGAAGCTCACTTTTTATTTCTTACTTTAGCTACTTCATTAGTGATGATAGTTTTGTAACTCTATATAAAGCTAATTTTTAGTTCTTTAGAGGCCTAGCCTCTCTTTAACTTACTACATTTTAGTTCAATAATACTTTGCTTAACCTAAGAAAAAAGTATTTACATCACTCTCTTTAAAAATAATTAGAAGATCTTAACATATAGTGAGGCTCACTATTTTGGAAGACTTATGGTTGCTTATGATCCTAGTAAGATTATTATTTTAAGCACTACTATAATATATCGATTTATTCATCTACATTAGATATGTAAGTTGTTAGTCAGCTATAGGTTTCTTTCATTTATGCCTCAAATTTTATTTTCTAAAGTAGTTTATTATAAAATGAACTTAAGACCTTCTATAATTGAGCATAGGATCTTTGGATAATTTTAGATGATTTTATTAACATCTTCCTTGCTTCAAAGGATAATGGTGTAAAATGGAGTGACATTCCTCTCAATGATCTTAGATCATGTCTCTCTTAAATTGAAGTTACTAATCTTAAATATGAAGGATGCATCTTAACATAATAACAGGTAAGAAAGGGATTGGTATTTAAGGAAAAAGATAGATAGGGAATTGGTGAATGGTGAGTGGTTCCAAAAATTTCCTAGCAGAAAGGCTATTTTCAATAATAATATGTGCTCAAACTATTCATCAATTGAGATTCATGATTTAACCTTGAATCTAACAAGGAGTTCTCCTTTTAGATTCTTTAATTTCTTATGGAACATAGAGGGATTTCAGGACCGAATATTAAGAGGTTTGAGTCATAATATAACTAGTTTGAATCTTTTAAGTTTTATAAAAATATTAAGGGAATTAAAGAGGAGCTTAAAGGATGTACCTTGAGGCTTTATACTAACACGTATTTAGATCTTGAAAAGGACATGAATGAAATTGAATAGAAATAAAATGATCCTTATAATTCACCAAATGATGCTTATAGTCTTTATTTAATAAGAAAAGGCCTTCATGTTATTACTCAAAAGTCCTAGAAAATCACTTCTTCTTATTAAAGCAAAAAATAATAACCTTATGGACTAAAGAGAGGATTGCAAATATAAATTCTTCCATAAATCCTTTTAGTTTATAAGGAACTCTAATAGAATATCATTTCTTTTAAGTGAGGATGTAAAGATGCTTATTGATTAAGCTAGCCTTTGGCCCATGCTTTAGAATATTTTTAAATTTCATTAGGATGTCCAAGATAATTTCTTTTCTCAATTCCAGTGTTAAATACTTTTAACCCTGTAATTCATCACTAGAAAGCAATATGAGTAACTTAGTGGGCCTTTCACCATGGAAGCCATTGAAAGGATGGTTTTTTGTCTGAATCCTATAAAGCTCCTGGGCTTGAGGGCTTTAATGCAATGTTTCAAAAATTGAACTAAACTGGTTTGTTCGATTGAAAATAATATGAACCGGTCAGTTGTATAGTTCAATTTCTTTTAATAACCTTTCTATATCACAATCGGCTAGTTTATCACTAAACCGATAGGTTTATCAGTGAATTGGTCAAACCGGTATATAACCTAAACTTCAGAGTTTAGTCTAATTTCATAAACAAAACTTTTTCTCCTCGCCACTACCATTCTCTCTTTTTTCTTCACCATCTTCTCTATACAGATTACATCGCCTCAGTGGTAATAAATTTGTACTCTACTCCTCCATCAAAGTAATAACATTATTGTCCCTCTTTACACGGTTAAAGAAGATGCCCATCTTTGCTTTTAGCCCTTCTACGATCATTATAGATGTATCGATTAGGAATTTCAACTTTCCCATCTTAAATTTTTAGCCCTTTTATGATTACAGTGCTGGTTAGGAATTTTTACTTTCTCATTTTAACTTTTCAGCCCTTCTGTGATCATTGTGGGTAAACTAGTTAGGAATTTTTGCTTACCCATCTCAACTTTTCAGCCCTTAACCTGGATTTTCGTCTTTCACTGAAAGGCTTTCCCTCTATTCTCCATCTTTCTTATCTTTGTTTGGTTTTGCCTTTGATTTCTTTTAAAGATATTGCTAATTCTTTTATTGAGGTATATAATCAGTTTCGTTGAATCTTTGGTTTTGTGATTTAGGTTGGAGTGGTAATTTTGTCTCCAAAAGAAAGTAGCACCTGATCATACCACAAAGCAGCCACTAAAGCAAGCAATTGGAACATTATGTTTTTGATTTAAAAACTCATCTCTTGCATAGATTAGTTCACTGTAATGATTTTGATCATTTGCTCTGAATCAGTGAAATAGATGGAGGTTCCAAGTAACTTTGTGGTAGGGAAATGATGGATATTTGAGAGAAAACTTGTAACAACCATAGAGCCCGGTATTAACTAGTGTCAAGTTTCTCTAGAGTTCCAATTTTGTATATGTTATTCAAGGTTTCAATATGTTAACAAATAAAGAGATAAGGATCCGTAAGAGTAGTATTGATTAATTAGTTTTATATAATAGTTAAAACTCTATTTCATTTCAATCTCTAATTTTGATAGTTAGGTTATATATACTCTTTGAATTATTATGTTGATCTAAAATCCTAAAATTGAAAAATAAAAATATTTTAGTGAGGCTATGTAAGTGGAGAAACTGTTGGAGCAAAGTTTGATGAGTGAGTAACATCTTATTTGTCTTCTGTGTATCCACACTGCTGTTGGTCTTCTGTGTATAACTGTATATGTACGTATATATATGTTCCATGTAACACCCCACTACCATAGTGCATATTCTTGTACATACCGTCAGTATTTGATAACATACTCTATGAGGGTGGCATGCTAGGATAATCAGTCAATCATACTCACTAAAAAATTTTCACGCATCACAAGCATATTTTGGAAAACTAATAATCAATAATGGTCCATTTTATTCAAAAGCATTTTCAGTTACAATTGTTACAAATAATAAACATATCATCAGAATTTTAGTAATCATTTGGGCCCATTACAAATAAAAAGCACTTCCAGTCATGAATTCATTACATGACAGAATTTGTCATAAATACAAGGTATAGTATTTACGGAATACAATTCATATATATACAAAAATCACTGAAGACTTGTACAGATGCAACTGATCCCGACCTCAATCTTTTATTTGATTGCAGTGGTTATATTCCAATTAGTCTAATTGGGGTATCCCTGAACCTGAAAAGTCAAAGTTGCAATTTGGTGAGTTAACCATCCTCGATGGTTCACTCATATCATATAACACATCAATTCATATAATCATATAATTCACATTATTTCATTTATCATCATGTAGCATCATAAAACTCTTTGTTCACAATTTTCACATTTCTTATTCAACATAATTCAAAAATACATTTAAACATTCAAAAAATACATATTAAATGAATATACAATGCTCATGAGACTCACTTTCAATTGTTATTATTGTGAGTGAGTTCTTATAACTATTCTCTCATCTATTGTAGATACCGAGCTCATTAATAACTGTCCCTTATCTGTTGGGGATACAAGGCTCATTATACATAGTTAGCAAAAGGCTCTTACTACATTCTGAGCTTTAAGCTCCTTTTCACTTTCTAAGCTTTAAGTCTTTTTTGGTGGCTACTCTAGTCACAATAGCCTTTATGTTATCAAGCATTCATGTACTGAAATGCATCCCAAGTATTCAGTAAATCAATTGTGCTCAATCTTAGACTTTCACATTCACATTTACATTCTCATTAACATTTATCATCGGAATTTGTTCTGACATTCAACATTTAAATTGATAATCACTTATTCAGTCAAATTCACATTCAATGAGTGCATTCACAATTATTATAGTAATTTAATACAAAATTTAAAGCAAATAGTTAATCATGTGAGACCATCTTAGGTTACTCATAGTACGTTCCGGATTAACATTTGCTTCCATAATTCAGAAACGTCTAGATACAGATATTGTATCTGTATATCAACATGATGTAATACACATATTGCACACACATTATTAATTGCACAATCATATAAATATTCAATTATACATATATGCATATGTGTAATGTATAATGCATGATAAAATTGACTATTCTGGATATATTTCCTTAATCACATTTCATAATCATTCAAACCTTATCATTTTTATATGTCTAGCTTATTTTTAGGTTTAAAAGTCAAAGTTGCAATTTGGTGAGTTTTACGAACTCAGTAAGTTAACCATCCTCGATGGTTCACTCATATCATATAACACATCAATTCATATAATCAAATAATTCACATTATTTCATTTATCATCATGTAGCATCACAAAACTCTTTGTTCACCATTTTCACATTTCTCATTCAACAAAATTCAAAAATACATTTAATCATTCAAAACATACATATTAAATGAATATACAATGCTCATGAGACTCACTTTCAATTGTTATTGTTGTGAGCGAGTTCCTATAACTATTCTCTTATCTATTGTAGATACCGAGCTCATTAATAACTGTCCCTTATTTGTTAGGGATACAAGGCTCATTATACATAGTGAGCAAGAGGCTCTTACCATATTCTGAGCTTTAAGCTCTTTTTCACTTTCTAAGCTTTAAGTCTTTTTTGGTGGTTACTCCAGTCACAACAGCCTTTATGTTATCCTGCATTCATGTACTGAAATGCATCCCAAGTATTCAGTAAATCAATTATGCTCAATCTTACACTTTCACATTCACATTTACATTTTCATTCACATTTATCATCGAAACTTATTCCGACATTCAACATTTAAATTGATAATCACTTATTTAGTCAAATTCACATTCAATGAGCACTTTCAATATGTTTTACATGAATCAAACACCTCTGACATTTAATGTCTGGAATCAATGCATTCATAATTATCATAGTAATTTAATACAAAATTTAAATCAAATGGTTAATCATGTGAGACCATTTTGGTTACTCATAGTACGCTCCAGATTAACATTTGCTTTCATAATTCGGAAACGTCTAGATACAGACATTCTATCTGTATATCAACACGATGTAATACACATATTGCACACACATTATTAATTGCACAATCATATAAATATTCAATTATACATATATGCATATGTGTAATGTATAATGCATAATAAAATTGACTATTCTGGATATTTTTCCTTAATCACATCTCATAATCATTCAAACCTTATCATTTGTATATGTCTAGCTTATTTTTAGGTTTACAACTCAAGAATAATTGGTTATTCTAATATCATAAATCAATCACTCATCATTTGTTTTCTGGCATTATATGCTCTCATAATATCCAATTCTCATTCACCTTTACTTAATACATATTACTCAAATCCTTTGAATCACAACTACAATCATATGAACATCTTCATTCCCATTATACTCATGCTTTTGCTACTTTGATATCAACAATTCATTCACTAAGTTATAACCTCAATTATCACCTCACACATTTAGTCACTAAATTCAAGCATCATTCTAGGTTCAATTCAAGCTTCATTTAAGCTTAATTAAGTCCAAATGTATCATAGTTAAGCATTGATAAGTCAATAACTTATATATATGATTTTGGGAAAAAAAAGGCATAACTTTCTCTATGGATGTTAGATTAAAGTCATTTAAGTACATTTTAAAAGAGAACTTTGAGTCCTACAACTTCCATGCAGACTACAAGGAGAGATTTTTCCATCTAAAGGGTCAAAATTACACATTTACGTAAGTGTCCAAAGAATGTCCTCCTAGCGGACATATGTCCCTCCAAATGGACATGAACGGAGTTGGAACACTAGAATTCTAGAGAATGTCTCCTCATCAGACTTATGTCCCTTTAACCAGATGTAAGCAAAGCTGGGATGTTAGAATTCTAGAGAATGTGTGCCCAGCGGACCTATAATGCGCCCAACAGACATCAAAAAGGCATATTCATGTTGAACCCATTCGTAGCCATTTTATCCAATTTTTCTAGCTCTTTCAACTGTTCCAAGCTTCATCCAACACCTTATATGCTTAGTCTATCATTTCTAGCTTAATTTCTCATCATTTCCAACTTAATCTCCTTATATATAAAATCCTAACTCTTTCCATAATATATTTCATTCATAATACATCAACAATTCATTTCCATAGTTTATCACTTAGGATTCATAATCTCTTCATTTCCTCTTCATTCTTAACTCCATTTTAGCCCAATTTCATCCACATAAACACCAAAAACATAACACATTTATATACACATTCATCTTCAATTTTCTACACGTGTTCAACTTCATTTCAACCTTCATTTCACTTATGACCAATCATTCTAATTTACCTCATTTCAAGACACCACGTTATCCCTTTCTTTAACCTCAATATCATTATAGTTCGTTCAAATAGCAACTACCTAAAAATTCATTTGATTAAACATTAAAAACAAAAAATGAGCATATCATCTCTTCATGAAATTTCTGCACAATTTCTACATCATTTTGATGATCTTTCTATCTTTAATCATCACTGCAACATCTTACGAATTATTAACCATCATATATGTAAAATCAAGACAAGAACATATCCAAGTTACTCATTTACTGTAACATCTCATTATCTCGTGATTAGGGTTAGAACACTAGGATACTAATTATGAGAGTTTACTAAGAATTTAGAAATGCATTTCATGCATCATATGGCATATACATACGCGTGAATAATGTTGGAACTCATTAAAATAATTGTACATGCGTTCATTGACTTTTTTGGGTATAAGTGATTTTTAATGTGATTAAAATATGAATTCTGGATTATTTGACTTCAAAATTAATTGGTGTCTATTAAAATTGATTTATTATTTTTGGAAACATTTTGGACATTTCAAAAATTTCTAAATATTTGGATTATTTTCGACTAAGAAAAATATAGAAGTAGGAGACAAATGGAAATGTGACAATTGGATTAGTAAGTCATTGACAAATGGACTAATTATGGAGTGACAAATGGACCCACTAATGTGTGACATGAAGAACAATAGCTAAGGAACAAATGGTAGCATAACTAGTGGAAAAATGTAACACATGCATTGGAGACATGTGTTAAGACCTAAAAGGGACACCTAGGTCACGTTTTTGATACGGAGATTTTTGCAATTTTTTTGGCTTGTTCATCACTAAAACACCAAAACTTTCTCCTTACTCTCTATCACCGAAACACCATGCTAGATATTGTTGTGTTATTGACTTCCCATTTTACTCCTTGCAAAGAAAACATTTCAGTCTATATTTTGTTCTATTTTTCTCTATTCTTGTCTTTGTTTCATCCACCGAAGCCTATCATTTACTTTCCCCATTTCTAGAATTTTACTGAAGGATTTGAAGTGTAAATCAAGTAAGTTATGCTTTGAGTTTTATGTAGAGTAAATGAATTTTGATGATGTTTTCATGTTTGAAAATGGATGCATACGTGAATGGTGTAGCAAGATGAATGGATGCATGCGTGACTGGTGTAGGAAGAAGAAATTTCTAAGATATAAGTAAAGTGATTAAGGAGTTAAATGAGTAGAAAATGTGTAGAAAGTGTACAAAGGATTATGATACTTAAATTTAAATGAAGATTAGTGAAGTGCAGAAAATGTGATATGTAAAAGTATGAATTAAGTTCTATTTTTGTGTTGTGATTATTTATGAACTTGTGAATTGTGTATAAAGATCACTAAGCTAAAAATTGAGGTATAACTGAATCATCAACGTGAAAGGATAGAGAAATGATAGAGAAGTAATAGAACTTTGACAATGAATTGTGCTGGAGTATGTTCTATGCAGTCTTTTACTAAACATATATCTATATTTTGGCCATAACTTGATCTGTGAATATCCAAATTGGAAGAATTTTGATCTAAAGTAAAACAAAGACATACGGCTACATTTTTCATTTGCTAGTATTAAGGGTCATATTTTGTTTTGAAAAAAAATACCATTTGATGTACTTGATATGATTGGAAAATATTTGTAGCAACAAGTAAAAAAAGAAAAAGGAAAATAAAGAGGCTCATTATATATCATTTGGATATGATGAAGCACCATAAGTACTAGACAAAAAAAAACAAAAGCTACTATTGACATAGATTCTTATTTTTCTTCAAAATCTACTCCTAGTTCTCAACCTAATTTAAAAAGTGTTTTGGCTAATAAGGATGTTGTTTTGTGATGTAAAAAAGTATGAGTTAGATGGTTGTATCATTCATATATTCCTTTAAATGATTTAAATTCACCATATTTTTAAGAAGTAATAGATGCTACAATAGCAATAGGTCTAGGATTTAAGGTACTATCTTATTATAAGCTATGTGTGCCTTTACTTTAAGATTTAAAAAAGGAATGTCAGTTAATTGTGGATAAATATAAGTCTAGTTAGGAATCACATAATACACTATTATGGAAAATGGGTGGATTGATTAAAGACAAAGAACTTCTATTAATTTCTTGGTTTATTTTAATATTAGAACAACTTTTATCAAGTTTATTGATGTTTTTGATAGGGTAAAAAGTGTTAATGAAAATATTATTTTAAAAGGTATTAGTGGTATGGACCATATTTCTAGTCTTGCTTCACGTGCATCTAAGATCACAATTTTTGTGAATAATCATGTCACATTTTTTTCTTGGTTAAGAAAGTAAGAAGATTGGGTTGAGATCATGCATTCCACTACCACCAGGTTTGCAATTACATTTGTTACTTTGAAAAGTGTTTATGAACGTAAGCAACTACTTCAAAATTTAGTGACAAGTAAACACTTTTCAATTCATAAATTATCAAACAGTGGAAAAGGAAAATAAATTTATTCTATTATTCTAGATAATAAATTTTAGGATGCTTATTTGATCATTGTGAAGATTTTGGCTCCGTTTATAAGATTGTTAAGGATTATTGACTCAGACGAGAAGCCATCTTTGGAGTATATATATGATGGTATGTATAGAGCTTATTAAAAAATTATAGATCTTTTTATAAGGAAGAAGAAATCGTACAAGCCTTATATAGATATTGTTGATCGACAATGGGATAATCATCTTACTCAAAGGATCCACTTAGTAGCTTATTTTCTCAATCCTTATTGCTTATATAGTGTAGACGTATGTACAATTAATATTATGGATGGTCTATTTGATGTGATTGAATGCAAAGGTATTTTCTTTATTGAAGAACAATAGTAAGTGATAAATAAAATTAAATTACATCCTAAAGGTTTAGAGTTTTCCCAGATCATCAGTAAAGAGAGAACTTGTGATGAAAACAATGCAACCAGGTAAGTTTTATGCTTTTAATTCATTCTTTAGTTATTAATAATATATGTTTTTTATAATAATTATTAATTTAAAATACAGATGAGTGGTGGAGATTATTTGGTGACGGTGCTCCAACATTAAGAAAACTTGCTATTAGTTTATTCAGTTAAACAACTTCTACATTAAGTTGTAAACGTAATTAAAGCATTTTTCAACATATTCATAAAAAGAAACAAAATCATTTGGAACATTAAAGACATAATTATCTTATTTACGATACCTATAATCAGAGAATGAAGAATAGGTATTTTATAATTTTTTATTTCATTAATTTTATTTTTATTATTGACTTTATAATTTCTCTATTATATATTCAGAGCGCTTAGTAAGAAGAGAACATATGATCCAGTTGATATTGATTGTATTGAACATACTGAATTTTGGATCAAAGAAGAAGAATCATCACCTGATCTTGAAAAGGCGATTTATGAATAAAACGTATTTGTCACAATGAATGAATTAAGAACATTTACTAATGGTTAGTTCATATCTTATTTTAATCATATCTAAGTTAAAAGTATAATGTATTACAAGTTTACAATTGAGAATAATTTCATAAATTACTAATTTTTATTTATTTAAATGTAGTAAAAGATGTTGATGGAAATACTATGGATGAAAGTGCAGTTTACGAGTCTTTAAACAGCGTTAGAGAATTTAGAGCTTTTGACGATGATGAGACACATTCTCCTTCAGAAATATAATTTTGATTTTGATTTTGATTTTAAGTTCTATATTAGACTCACTTTTATTTATTATTAGTTCATTATTTAATAATAGACATTGGCTTTTTTTTAATAAAATATTTTATTTTTACTTATTATTATAAATTTTACTTCTTATTTATTATATATTGATTTTATAACGGTTCACTATCAGTTCAACCTTTAAACTTTAAACCTTTCCTTTAATCGATTCAATGCCTAGTCTGGTTTTCAAAAGATTGCTTTAATGCATGCTTCTAATAAAAAGCTTGGAACACATTAAAACTTACTTCTAATAAAAATCTTAGAAAACATTAAAACTATAAGTCTATAAGTCAACAATGGAATTCTTCACTAGATAAAAAATGTTGAAATTATGGGACAAAACTCATATATGCCTAGTTCTCAAATTTAGTAACCCTTCTTCACTAAGATAATTCAGGCTTTTTTCTTATTATAACACTTTTTATAAGATTACCATCACCAAAGTGCCACGTTATCCTTACCAAAGTCTCACCCAGTCAATTCATATACCGATTTATGTATGATGATATAGCTAGCTGGGCTATTTATATGGTACTTGAAGTTAGTGGTTGAATTGGTGCACACTCTGCACCTATGGCCTAGTCTCTTAGGTGGGAGCCTCGTCTGCTGCTTATAGTGGTACATGAATGAATCCCTCTAACTAGAGCTCCACCATACATATAGCTTATAGGATATCTATCATGAGAGGCATATAAATGCATACTATTGTTAGATCAAGCTCATTTATGAGCACTCCTAGCCCTTTTCCCAATCTATTGATGATTGAGTCAACACTTATGATGAAAAAATTATCCTAATAGAGGTATCCTAAAACTAATTATATAAAAAAATGCCTAAGGTGCATCCTCTTTCTCTAACATATACAATAGATCAAAAATAGTTCTCTATGGCTCAACATAATTATGCTCTCCCTTTTAGGAAATAAGTAATATATAAGGATTTTGTGCATAAACCTCATCACTAGGAGGCTAAACCCTAATGCCTTAGACTTTGGTCAATAACAAGGCCTCACTATACCCATTATATGCTAGTAATTTTTGGAATATGCCTTCGATTAGTCCCAATCGAGGGATATCATATTAAGCTACATCATCCTAATATGCTCCGTTATACATAGACTAGTATAGATCCCAAACTAAATATAAATGAGGATGTTGTTCGCATCTCTTAGCCAAAATTGGAGGATCAATCTCTAGGATGCATATAAACTATAAAATCAACTTTTTGTAAACTGGCTCTCAGATGTTAAAAAACTTAATCCATTCATTAAAGGAAATAATCCTTCGCACTCAATCTACCATATGCAGCTCCCATATACATCCCATGCAATGTATTTAAGGAACTTTTTAGTTTGGAAGGACTAGAATAACTTCCTCTAAGCTTTACTAGTAAAGTAGAGTAATAGATGATTTGGCTATTGTTAGAGTGCTTGTATCATAGTTGGAGGTGGTGATAGTGGTGATACTGGTGATGATGGTGCCTATGGTGTTGGCTATCATCTAGATGCGTAAGTCTTCGGAGTAGTTGCAAATAATGTAGATGTAGATACATTGACCGTAGACCTTTTATATAGGGGCTATATGTTATAGGCTTTTTTTATATGCTTATGGTGGGCTTATCTTCGCCATAGGTCTATATCATAAGAAAATGAAAAATAAGTAAGCAATAAAAAAACTTTTTGGCACAACATATATATAAGTGTAGAGCATAATGTAATAAATATGAAATAGAATAATGTAACATTATAAGATATCTTAACCTGTACTATAACTGATCTGTGCTTAATTGATTATATCTTTACTCTATAACACCTAGTGATTATTGCTATGAAATACTTAAGATACTCATGTTGGTTCATATTTGGTTTTAGGTATAAATTGGAAGCACAAAAACTAAAATAGGATATAAGAACATTCCTTGAGCCATCTTCTTAATGTTGAAACTCATTTGACTTTGTAGAGATGGATTAGGGTGAAAATATGACAAGAAAATGTAAGAAAAAGAACATTTCAAGATGACCTATAAGATACATGGTTGTGTTGCCATACACGGTTGGATAAATGGTCGTGTATCCAGCCACATATCTCCCCAGAACCCGAATTTTTCATATAAATAGAAATTTGAGTAGTCAAAAGAGACATGAATAATTTTTGGAACACAAGAAGGGGAAAAAACCTTACTTCTTTGAGATTTATAGAGGTCTAATCTTCCTTCTTCCAATTCGAAGGGGAAATTAAAGCCAAAGAACACATATTGGCATCTCTTTATTGTGTATTATTGAATCTCTCTATCTCTCTAGGAATTGTTTATGCTATTCTTTGCTCTCTTTTTTTAGTATTCATGTTTGGATGATTAATGTTCTCATTCTCAATAGATTGGTTATGTATGAAGTCAATTCCATAATATGGAATACAATATGCAATAGTTGTATTTTCAATTTATTTGTAGTGAACTAATCGTGATGAATCATTAAGAATAGCATAACATCGCTTAAATAACCTGAGCTTGTGTGGTTTTTTCCTAGATTAGTTTATTTTCCTAACTCATATTATAATTTTCCTATTTAATCTAGAGAGCTTATGCTAGGTTGTTCAATAATTATGTTTAGTTAAAGAGCTTATTTTAATTAAACATGACCTAAAGAAAAATCAAGGTTAACAGAGCTTTATTAACCTACGATTAATAGCTTCTAAAAGAGGTAAGAGATCAACGAGATGATTAAGTGTGTTTATTTGTTTGTAGGCTAGGATTGAACCAAGAACTGGATTCCAACTTTATTCATCAAATTTATCATTTTGTTATTGTTTATTTTGAATTATTTTTCTTAGTTCAATTCTATTTTATTTTATCTTTTGATTTTAACCAACCCCCAAATCCTAAACATGATTCTTTTCATTACAAAAGTACACTCTTTGTGCATATGGTCCTTACTCATTGTTGTTATAAATTTAGTTGTACAGAGTTAGGTTTATTTTCTGGTGCATTTGACACACATAAAGAATTTTGGCATCGTTGCCAGGGATTGGTGTTTCGTATATATATTTGTTTATAATCAATTTTTTAGTTATTTCTTAATCTTTTCATATTTGTTAGTGTTTATGTATGGTAGTTAGAAGATCTCGTCATCAAGACCCTTTATAATTTAACCCCGAGATCGAAAGGATACTGCAAAGATTACTTAGTGAAACCAGAACAACTCAGGGAATACAACAAGGAATTGAATTTGAGGAAACCATTACTAGTATAAGAACTATAATAGAGTTGGATACTCCGAATTTAACTCAAAGGCCTTTATACATCACTTTACCAAATTTTGCATAAAATGTTGCTTTTGAGTTTAAATTTTCCATAATCTATCTTTTGCCCAACTTTTACGGTTTTGTAGGTGAGGATACTCATAAGCATCTTATGGAGCTCAATGTGGTCTTTCTTAGTATGAATGTAACATACCACTCTCATAGAGCATGTGCCCGAATGTATCGATGATTATTTGAGAACATACTCTACGAGGATGGCATGTTAAGTCGATCGCATTTCAACATTTTAAGGCATCACATGTCAAAAGCATTTTAAACATTCATTTTGTATCATTTCATTCACAATCATATTAAATCACAATTGTCATTACATTTTAGAGTTCATATATACATTTGAAAATAGGTGAGAAATGCTATTCTTGATACATAATATCTAGAGACATCTGTAGTTACAACTGATCCCGACCACTAACTCATGTCTAATTGCAGTAACTATACTCCAATTAATCTAACTAGATCTCTTCTGAACATAAAAATCAACATTGCAATTTTGATGAGTTTGCAAACTCAGTGAATGAAATGTCATTGATGTATTCACTTAAGTCAGATACACAAACAAATCGTATCCTAATTCAACAAATATTAAATATCCACTAGCATTGAATATCACATCACATTTCATCATACCTTATCAAGTACATCAAGTTTATCATACTTTCATAATTATATCAAGTATTCATATCACAACACATCCTCATTTTACTTTTCAACTATATTTCAAACAATTCAATAATTCATTTCAATTCAATCATATGATACATATAAGGATTTTTAAGCAAATGCACATTTTACTTTGTTTTGACCGGGCACCTATTTACTGTCTTGTATCCATTATAAAAACTAGGCTCTGTTCATTTATTATCTCGTATCCATTGTGGATATTTGGCTCATTAATAATTGAGCCTGCGTCTCTTTTTGCACAATCTTGAGCTTAAATCTTTTTTTCACATTGGTCACTACAGTCACAACTCTTTTATCTGATCATGCATTTCAATCTGATGCATCATCTATATGCCATGTTCCATTACCTTTCATTCATGTGTGCCTCTATCACATGTATTAAATTCATCGGATCTAAGTTTGGCAATTCACATTCAATTGCTCACATATTTCATATTCCTTCCAGCATTTCACATTCAATTGTTCTCACATTTTATATTCAACATACATATTAGATAGAAACACATATAATTAAGTTTACACATCTAGGTTAACTCACAGTATGCTCCAAATAAGATATTGTCTTGATGATCTAGAAACGTCTAGATGCTGACAATTAACTTGTGTATCTATCTTTATGCAATAGATATATATTTCACACATCATTAAGTTGTCAATGATATGATTATTCAATCATTAACATGTATATATATATATATATATATATATATATATATATCATGTTTCAATGCATGCTCAATTGACCTTCTGAGTATATATTAATATACAAAGATCTTGACTATACTTATACACTTTTAAATCATTCAAACATTATAGCTTGTATACTACCATTTTGCAATTAGTTTTATACCTTAAGTAAGCTTAATTTATTCATCAATCACATACGTTCATACAATTATCCAATTCTCACTCACAATTACTTCTTGTTCTCCAATGTTCATTCAGTTATATCTGATACATATTACTCATATCCTTTGAATCATATTTGCATTCATAAGAAAATCTTAATTCCTTTAACAACTCATAATTTCCATATTTTAAAACATTTATATCAAAACAATCCATTCCTTAAGTTATAATAATAATTAACAACCTAAACTTCTTAAACCCTTAACCAATGAATCAAGCAACAATTTGGGTTCATTTCACACCTCAATAAAGTCTAAATACATCATTTTAAAGTGAATTATCCTGCTATGGTTTAAAAATTAAACAAAATAGAAAATATCATTACAAAGCATTTCCAATGATTGTAGAGGACCTTCCCATCATTGTGGGATGAGTGAACCGAATGTTCACTTTCCACTTTCCTTTAATTTCTCTAGTTTCTAACACGTTCATACCAAATTCAAAACATCTTCATATTAGTCCATTAATTATAACTTAATTATACTTCAACTCCTCATCAATTTCATCTCCAAATCTAACTCAAAATCCTTCACTTGGCAGCTCATAAACTATTGTCTTTCATGCATCAAAAACCAAAACAGAAACTATCATTCAAGCATCATTTTCTAGAACTCATTTCATCATCAACACTCATGGAATCCATCAAAATTTAATCATCATAAACTTTCCATTATAACATGTTGCAAAGACCAATACTTTACTTACTTGTTTAGCTCAAGTTCTAACTTAATTCATTAAGTTAACCTAGCCCTCCATGCATGCAAGATCATCTTAAATTCAAAGTGGAAGTAGATTGGTTTCCAGCAACAAGAAGACAACAGGGTAGAAGATAGCGGGTTATAGCTTTCTTGATGCAGGATTTGTATGGATCTTGAAGTGATTATGAACAAAAGTAAAGCAAAATTTCCAAAACTATGAGGGTTTCGATAGTGAACAGAAAGAGAAGAGTCTATAGCAGTAACCAAAATAAGAAGCTGACATGTAATACTTTAAGTCAAGGATGAGTGTTCTTGTTTTATGGATACTTGTCATATGTTTAGCAAGACACATATACTGTCCTCAACTGGCACACATGTACTTCTATAAGGCTACCAATTATCACTTAAATGTACTGCCATTTGTCACTCAATCATTACTACCATATGTCAAGTAATTACCAACACCAATTGTCACTAAATTTTTTATACGAACTGTCATTCATTTTTATAGGCCTAGTCATCCTAATTTTCCACATGTCAACTTGTCTTGCCACTTGACATTTTTCCTAGACTAGGTTTATATATTAATTGTAACACCCCACTCTTATAAGACCCAAACCTGACATCAATGGTGATATCCGAATTCGTGCCCCCCCAGGGTGGCATGTTATAGCACTAGATCATTCAAATTTTAGTACAATTTTTTTTAAAACAATAACATAAAGTGAGAAAATTTGATAACCAAATCGGCCCACTTTGTTTTATAACCATTTTCAACAAAACAATAT
>JANQBM010000009.1:11609524-11640590 GCA_025594535.1 Erythroxylum domingense | reverse complement strand
AACGTGGGTGTAGTGTAATAATAAAGAGATCATACTCTAAATTATAATGAGTTAATGTATTCATGAATTGTTTGATAAATGAATCAATTATGATAATGCGTTATGAGATGTTTGATTTTAAAAAAAGGAAGTTTGAAATATTATGATGTTTTGAATTTATATGAATTAAGATGATATTTAGAAGTGAAATAAAGAATGAGAATTGTAGTTGAATATGTGCAGAAATTTGGAGTTGAAAGTGTATAAGAATATGTTCTGTTTTGGTGTTTTTGATCAGTCATGGATTTTGATTTGTGTGTGTACAATATTGAGCTGAAATGTAGTTATGAATGAAGAGGAAATGATGGTGTATTGAGCTAGAAAAGATAGACTAAGCAAAATAGATGAACTAGGATGAAAATGATGACGAAGTGTGCTGGAATACGTTAGATGGAGTGTTTTTACTAAATTGACATTAGTATTTTGGCCAAATATTGATCTGTAGATATCCAAATGAGATGATTTTTAATTTAAATTAAACTAGAGGCATATGAATACAATTTTCATACAGGAACTCAATTTGAATTCTATTTTTAACGATTTCTAAATTTGGCTTAAAGTTGAGTATTGTGTGATGTAGACAACAGTCCGTAGTAATTTGGGTATAAATTGTAGAATACTGAACCAAACTGCATGAACTTGGTGTCGTTAGAAACTTAAGATAGATAGGAACATTTGTTTAGAAGAATGTATTGCCCAAATACCTCATTTTCTATGTCACATTGGCCTTGCAAAACAAACTCGAAAATTTGTCTTAAAAAAAACTGGACAAAATAAAATTGAAGGAAGTGGATGGTGAACTTTCGGTTAACTCATCCCGTGACTGTGGAAATTGGTTTAACTTCAAAGTGCATCTTTTAAGTATGGTTTGGAACAAGAAATGGTTAGGTACTTTTCTTTGATGCTTTTAGGCTTGAATGAAGCTTGAATTGAACCTAGAATGATGCTTGAACAAGTGAATACATGAGTAATATGTTTAGGATGAATGAGTATTGAAGAACATAGGGCATTTATGAATGATGAATGGAAAGTGATTAGGTTTTCTTAAAGAATAAATCTAATTGCAAACTAAATGATGTACAAGTCATGATGTGTTAATGATTTAGATTTGTGAATAAAGTTACATACCCGAGAATTTGTCTTTGAACATGCATAATACATGATACATTTATAAATGTGCATATTCATTTGAATGTGCAATGTACTAATTTGAAAATGTATATGATTGCATATAGAAGAGCATATTGTGTGACGGCTTCCGGACATTACCTTAAGGCAATAAGCTAAAGGGAGTAATTTTGAGTAACCTAAGATGGTCTCACCTTGAATGTTTGTTTGTTAAATTATGTACTGAGTTATTATGATGTGTATGTACTGAATTCCAGACATCCAATGTCCGAGACGTTTGACGCATGAATAAAACATTGGAAGTGCTAATTGAATGTGAATGTGATTGACTAAATGATTCTCAACTAGTATGTTGAATGCCAGACCAAAGTCCAATAATAAATATGAATGAAAACGAAGGTGAATGTGACAGAATGAACATAATGATTTAAAACACATGGTGCATTTTATTACATGAATGTATGAAACATAAAGGCAGTGGTGACTAGAGTTTAAAGCTCAGACAAAATTGGCCCTATATCCCTAGCAAATAAGGGACATTATTAATAAGCCCGATATCTACAACAGATACGAGGTAGTGGGAAAGGCACTCGGTCATAACAATATAATAAACGAATGTGAGTCTCATGAATATTGCATATACACATGAATTATATGATTTGAATAACTGCAATTGAAATGTGAAATTGAATTGAATGAAAAATGTGAACATATATGTACAAAGTGTTTTATGATGATACATGAGAAATTGAATGTTGTGAATTATGTGATTGTATGTGTTGATGTGATATGTATGATATGAATGAACCATCGAGGATGGTTACTCAACCGAGTTTGCAAAACTCATCAAAATTGCAATGTTGGCTTTTCAGGTATGAGAGTGATGACTTAGCTTCTAAGGTCGCTTAGAAGAGATCTAGTATAGCTTTTAGATAGAGCTCACAACTCAAAGGTCGGTCAGCTGGGATTGAATGATTTAGTTAGTCTTTTTGTTAATTCCTCATGTATGTAGCATACTTTATAGACAGAGTTGTGAGCTCTGATAGGTTGTCATTGTATAAACATGAAAGTTGTATATAATGCTACATTGTAAAATATTGCTTATGAAATGAAATGAGGAATTTTTAGGTTTTAGACTTTGTGATATTTATGTTTTAATTTACGATGCCATGCGATATGTGAAAGTGATAATGTTAGTATGTCATTTCCATCAGGCACGTGTACGGACGTTTAAAGGGCATACATGTACTCGTCGGATAGGAGTGGGGTGGCATAGTTTAGGTGGCATCAGAGCATGGTTGGCATCCATAGGGATACATAGGAATGTTAAGCATGAAATATCGTGAGAATTGCAAATAGTAATTGGAGTTATTGTCTATTATACGTCATCCACCATAGGTGATCAAGTGGGACAATCAGCTAACCTATGATCAGTAGGAGCGAGTAGGGAGTTGTCTGTGTCTTGACCTGGGGGAATTCCTCCCTGAATTCCAAAGAGAAGGGAAAGGAGGTATGATAAATTGTGAAAACAAGGGGCTATGGACTTCTTCAGAAGTACAGACCCTGCGGAGGCCAAGGGATGGATAAAGAGGACAGAGAGAGTCTTTGAATAGATGGATTGTTAGTTGGACGAGAGGTTCGATTATGCTATTTCTCGATGGCAAGGCCCAACTTACCAGTGGTGGAAAACTATTCTAGGCAGTTCCATCAGGCCATGTAACCTAAGGTGGGGAGACTTTTTGAGATTCTTCAAAGAGAACTATATGCCCAAAATCTACCTGGACAGAAAGATGAAAGGTAGCAGAGTATGAGATTAGGTTCAATGAGCTAATGAGATATGCTACTGCCTTGATTTCCACTGAGGAAGACAAGTGTAAGAGATTCGAATATGGGTTGAATATTGAGGTTTAAACGAAGTTAGCCATTTCTAACCTTAGTAGTTTCTCAAAATCATGGGTTGCCTCGATTCGAATCGAACAATTGTTGAATGACAGTCAGTTTGAGTACAGATCAGATTCCATACTAAAATGGCCTAGTAAATCTCAAAGTGGTTCTGGTAGAAGGCTTACTAGATGTTAGAACTGAGCTTTTAGATCACCGACTAGATCAAGACAGTTGGGGTTCAGATAGATGGATAACTTCATACAGTCTAGTAATAAAAGAGGTGCAGTATCGGGACAGTTATCGAATTTTGAGCATTATGGGAAGAGGCACAGTAGGGAATGCTGGAAGTTAATAGGAGCTTGCTTTCGATACGGATCATTTGAGCATCAGATTAGGGATTGTTTTATTATGTATGGAGCATAGTCTAGTAAGAGAGGAGGTGTAACAACCAAAACTAATGTTCAATAGAGCCGAACTAGTGGGTCTAGGTAAAGAGGCTGCGGTAGAAGCAGAATGAGTTTTGGGAGTGTTACTGGTAAGACTGAGGTGCGTAGCATCCAACCCTAGTCTCAGGCCTTAGTATATGCTATGACTAGGCAAGAGGCTTATGATTCTCTAGATTTTGTTATAGATGTGCTATTTATATTTACTTATGAGGCTTTTGCATTGTTAGATCCTAGATCTACGCATTCCTTTATCACACTGCATATGACATCTAGGTTGCATTGTGATGGAGGATTATTGAGTTATGGATTACAGGTGAGTACATTTATAGATAGTACTACCGTAGTAGGAGAAGTCTACAAGAGGTGTCTGAATTGAATTGATCAAACAAAATTGGAGGCAGACTTGATTGTATTACAGTTAAGGGAGATTGATGTTATTCTAGGCATAGATTGACTCACTACTCATAGGGCTATCATGAACTACTATACTACGGAGGTAATATTGGAATCTCCTAATTAGCTGAGAGTAGTGTTCAGAGGTATTAGTCAGGCGGTGCCAACTAGGCTGATCTCATTCATGAGTGCCTTGAGATTGATGCAAAGAGGATGTGAGGCTTATTTGTCCCACGTCATTAATACTGAAACTGAGCAGAATGTGCAGGACATTCCTGTAGTGAGGGAATTCCTAGATGTGTTTCCCGCTGAGTTATCTGGCTTATCTCTAGATTGGGAAATAGGGTTTACGATCAATATGATTCCAGGTTCTGCTCCTATATCTATTCTTCCATATAGGATGGAACCTATAGAACTAAAGGAGCTGAAGGCTCAATTGTAGGAGTTGCTAGAAAAGGGTTTCATTAGACCCAGAGCTTCACCCTAGGGAGCTCCAGTCTTATTTGTGAAGAAGAAAGATGGAACTTTGAGACTGTGCATCGATTATAGGCAATTGAATCAGGTAATGGTGAAGAATAAGTACCCGTTGCCTAGAATCGATGATTTGTTTGATCAGCTACAGTGAGCTCAGGTGTTCATTAAGTTGGACCTGAGATTAGGGTACTATCAGTTGAAGATAACAGAAGCTGATGTACCGAAAAGTGCGTTCAGAAGCAGGTATGGGCATTTTGAGTTCTTAGTAATGTCGTTTAGGTTAACTAATGCCCTAGCTACATTTATAGCATTGATGAATAAGGTGTTTTAGCCCTAACTGGATCGTTTTGTAATTATGTTTATAGATGATATTTTGGTGTATTTAAAAATTAGAGAAGAGCATATTGAGCACTTGAGATTAATTTTGCAGATGATAAGGGAGAAATAGTTGTATGCCAAATTTAGCAAATTTGAGTTTTGACTGGATTAGGTAGTATTTCTGGGTCACATAGTAAATGGGCAAAGTATACAAGTGGATACAAAGAAGCTAGAGACAATAATGAAGTGGGAGACACTGAAGAATATGTATGAGATCCGGAGTTTTCTGGGATTAACTAGATATTATCGGAGGTTTATCGAGGGGTTCTCATTAACCTCATCCCCTTTGTCTAAACTTCCAAGGAAGAATGTGGTTTTCAGATGGAATGGTGAATGTTAGAGGGGTTTCGATAAGTTGAAACATCGATTGACCATGGCACTGGTGTTGACTATTCCATCGGGAATTGGTGGTTATGTAGTATACAGTGATGCTTCGCATCAAGGATTAGTATCTGTGTTGATGTAGTATGGCAAGGTGATAGCCTATGCTTCGAGACAATTAAGGTCTCATAAGATTAATTATCTGATACATGATTTAGAGCTTGCTGCAGCTGTTTTTGCTCTAAAGATATAGAGACATTATTTTTATGGAGAGACTTTTCTGATTTATACTAATCATAAGAGCTCGAGATATCAACTAAGTCAAAAGGAGTTGAACATGAGATAGAAGATATAGATAAAGTTGTTAAAGGAATATGACTGTACGATTAGGTATTATCCTAAAAAAGCTAATGTGGTGGTAGATGCATTGAGTAGGAAGTCGAATAGAAGTATAGCTCAGATTCAGTTATCAAGGTTATCGAGCTTGGTCCAATTAAGAGCTTTAAATGTGGAGTTAAATCTTGAGCAAAATGAAGCATTGATTGCTACAATGAGATTGAGGCCAATGTTGCATGACAGAATTAGAAAGTTACAGAATAAAGATCCTGAAATGGTAAAACTTATAGAGAAGTTGAAAATGAATCCAGATTCTGAGTTTCAGCTAAGAGGTAAGGCACTATGGTTTAAGCAGAGGTTATGTATGCCTGAAAGTGATAATTTGAGAAGGGAAATTATAGAGGAGGCACATGTAGCAGCTTATGCTATGCATCCTGGTACCACCAAGACGTATAATACGCTGAAGCAACATTTTTGGTAGCCAGGGATAAAGAAGTAAGTAGCTGAATATGTAGTTAATTGCTTGATATATCAGCAGATTAAGGCTGAACATCAGGCTCCAGTTAGGAAGCTTCATTCTTTACCTATTCTGGAGTGGAAGTGGAAACGAATTACTATGAATTTCGTGATGGAATTGCTAAAGACCCAAGGAAACATGACGCCATATAGGTCATAGTGGACTGATTGACTAATTCGACATGTTTCTTACCAGTGAGAGAGAGTAGGTCATTAGATCAGTTGGCTCGGAGGTATGTAGATAAGGTAGTTGGACTGCAGGGGGTTTCGGTGTGCATTATATCGGATAGGGATCCCATATTTACTTCGAGGTTTTGGATAAGTCTACAGTCTACAATGGGACAAAGTTAAACTTCAGTATTGCATTTCATCCTCAAACGGATGGACAGAGTGAGAGGACGATCAAGAACATTGAGGATATGCTCAGAGCATATGTATTAGAGTTTCAATGAGCTTGGAATCATTGTATAGCCTTGATTGAATTTACTTATAGCAGCCACTACCACAGTAGTATTGTAATGGCACCTTATAAGGCATTGTATGGTAGAAAATATCAATCGCCTCTATATTGGGATAAGGAAGGTTAAGAATGATAGAAGGCCCAGAATTGATACTAGATATTGTAGACAAGGTGAAACTAATTCAAAGTAGAATTAAAACAGCTCAAGATAGGAAGAAGAGTTATTTGGATCAGCACCGGAGGGATATGGAATACAATGTAAGAGACAAAGTGTTTTTGAGGCTCTAGCCTTGGTAAGGAGTGTTGAGATTTAGTAAGAAGGGTAAATTGAGCCCTAGGTACATTAGTCCTTATAAAATCATTGAGAAGATGGGACCATTGGTGTACAGATTAGCCTTACTGAGTGAAATATCTCAGATACATAATGTATTTCAAGTGAGTATGCTTAGGAGGTATCGGTCAGATCCGATGCATGTGTTACCAGCTCAGGAGATCAAAATATCTAGTAATTTGAGTTATGTTAAGGAACCGATCAAGATACTAGGGTATCAAATGAAACAGTTGAGAAACAGAGGAATTCTATTGGTGAAAGTCCTTTGAAAATATCACTTGAGTGAGTAAGGGACTTGGGAAATGGACGAGTACATGAGGAGACTATATCCTTACCTGTTCCATGAATTAGGTAAGAATTTCAAGGACGAAATTTTCTTAAGGAGGGGAGAGTTGTAACATCCCGTTATCCCATGTCAAGGGTTAGGACCGTAGGATATTATGCATAAGAGATTACTAAGAGGTTAGAAAGTTCTTTTAATTCTCATGCATTATATGACATACACACACATATGTGAATATTATTTTTTGCACATTAAAATGATTATACAAGCAGTCATTGACATTTCTGGGTATAATTGATTTATAAATGTGTTTTTTGATATGAATTTGGGTTTATATGTATTGAAAATTGTTATGGAGTGAACAAATGTTGATTCAGGAATTTTAGCGAAATTCAAGAAATTTCTGAAACTTTGGGTACTTTTGGACTAGGAAAAATGCCAAATAGCAGAACAATTAATTTATGGTAGTAGAAAGAAGAGTCAAATGGCAGTATAAATTTTGATAAATGACTTCAGGATTTATTGACAAGTGTCATTGAAATCTGGGAGAAAATTGAGTTACAAATTGGAGTTAAATAGACTAGTTTTTAAAAGAGGTCCAAATGGGAACATAGAAAGGTGACAAGTGGCAGTGACAAGTATCACCACCATTTACCACTCATCCCTCACTCTCGATTATTCACTCTTTAATTGAAAGACCAATTTAAGTATTTTTCATCTTGATTTTCTTTCCCCCTCTTCGTAAGCTTCATCACCTTCTTCTTCTCTTTTTCTTCACGATTTTGCTTCTCTAACTTCCATACACGTTAAACCTAACTCTTTCATCTTTCACTTAATACTTTTAACTTGCTCTCTCTTTCATTCTCATTAAAGACCCAACCTTATCACTCTTAGATGATGATGAACGTGAGGTATGTGGAGAGCTTGGGTTAAGTGGGACTGAAGGTTGTTGAAAATAAATCAAGTAAGTTATGCTTTAACCTTTATGGGTATTGTTTAATTAAACTAATATGATGGATGAATTGAGATTTTGATGATCGAATATGAGTTATTATATATATGTGTGTTTTAACGTGGGTGTAGTTTAATAATAATAAAGAGATCATACTCTAAATTGTAATGAGTTACTGTATTCATGAATTGTTTGATAAATGAATCAATTATGATAACGAGTTATGAGATTTTTGATTTTGAAAAATGAATTTTGAAATATGATGTTTTCTTCAATTTAGATGAATTAAGATGATATTTAGAAGTGAAATAAAGAATGAGAATTGGAGTTGAATATGTGCAGAAATTTAGAGTTGAAAGTGTATAAGAATATGTTCTGTTTGGTGTTTTTGATCGATCATGGATTTTGATTATTGTGTGTATAATATTGAGCTGGAATGGAGTTATAAATGAAGAGGAAATGATGGTGTATTAAGATAGAAAAGATAGGCTAAGCAAAAGAGATGAACTAGGATGACAATGATGATGCAGTGGGCTGGTATATGTTAGATGGAGTGTTTTTACTGAACAGACATTACTATTTTGGCCATATATTGATCTTTAGATATTCAAATGAAATTATTTTTAATTTATATTAAATTAGAGACATATGGCTACAATTTTCATGAAGGAACTCAATTTTAATTCTGTCCTTAGCGATTTCTACATTTGACTTGAAGTTAAGTATTGTATGCTGTCGAGGTATGAGAACAGTCTCTAGTAATTTGGGTATAAATTGCAGAATACTGAACCAAACTGCATGAACTTGGTGTCGTTAGAAACTTAAGACATATAGGAACATTTGTTTAGCTGAATTTATTGCCTAAATTCCTCATTTTCGATGTCAAATTGTCCATGCGAAACAGACCAGAAAATTTGTCTTAAAAAAACTGGAAAAAACAAAATTGAAGGAAGTGGATGGTGAACTGTCGGTTCAATCATCCCATGATTGTAGGAATTTTTTAAACATTAAAATGCATCTTTTAAGTATGGTTAGGAACAAAAAATGGTTAGATACTTTTCTATGATGCTTTTAGGCTTGAATGACGTTTGAATTGAACCTAGAATGATGCTGGAACAAGTGAATAAATGAGTAATATGTTTAGGATGAATGAGAATTGAAGAACATAGGGTATTTATGAATGATGAATGGAAAGTGATTAGGATTTATTAAGGCATAAACCTAATTGCAAACTAAATGATGTTAAGTCATGATGTCTTAATGATTTAGATTTGTGAATAAAGTTACATACCCGAGAATTTGTCATTGAACATGCATAATACATGATACATTTATAAATGTGCTTATTCATTTGAATGTGAGGATGTAGTAATATGAAAATGTATGTAATTGCTTATAAAAGAGCATGTTGAGCGACTGCTTCCAGACATTGCCGGGAGTTCAAGGCAATAAGCTAAAGGGAGCATTTGTGAGTAACCTAATATGGTCTCACCTTGAATGTTTGTTTGTTAAATTATGTACTGAATTATAGTGATGTGTATGGACTGAATTTCCGACATCCAATGTCCAAGGTGTTTGATGCATGATTAAAACATTAGAAGTGCTACTTAAATGTGAATGTGATTGACTAAATGATTCTCAGCTAGTATGTTGAATGTTAGACCAAAGTCCGACGACAAATGTGAATGAAAAAACTTTGAATGTGACAAAATGACTATAATGATTGATAACGCATGGTGCATTTTATTACATGAACGCATGAAACATAAAGGAAATTGTGACCAGAGTCGCCAGTGAAAAAGAGCTTAAAGCTTAGACTATGGTAAGAGTCTTTGGCACGCTATGTAAAATGAGCCCTGTATCTCCAACGGATAAGGGACAATATTAATCAGCCCGATATCTGTAGTGGATACAAGATAGTGAAAAGGGCACTCAGTCATAACAATCTAATAAATGAATGTGAGTCTCATGACTATTGCATATAAATATGAATTATATGTTTTGAATGAATGCAATTGAAATATGGAATTGAATTGAATGAAAAATGTGAACTCATATATACAAAGTGTTTTATGATGATACATGAGAAATAAATGTTGTGAATTATATGATTGTATTTGTTAATGTGATATGTATGATATGAGTGAACCATAGAGGATAGTTACTCAACGGAGTTCGAAAAACTTGTTAAAATTGCAACTTTGACTTTTCAGGTACGAGAGTGATGACTTAGCTTCTGAGACCACTTAAAAGAGATCTAGTATAACTTTTGGATAGAAATCATGGCTTAAAGGTCGGTCTAGTAAGATTGAAGGATTTAGTTAATCTTTTTGTTAATTCCTCATATATGAAGCATACTTTGTGGACAGAGTTATGAACACTTATAGGATGTCATTGTATAAACATGAAAGTTATATGTAATGCTACATTGTAAATCATGGCTTATGAAATAAAATGAGAAATTTTTAGGTTTTAGACATTTTGATACTTATGTTTTAATTTATGATGCTATGAGATATGTGAAAGTGATAAAGTTAGCACGTCATTTTCATCAGGCACGTGCACAGACGTCTAAAGGGCATACTTATACGTGTTGTATAGGAGTGGGGTGCTACATAGCATGTCTAAACTTTGCATGTATAGTCGAGGAAGTTATCAGTGTCTATTTGATAATCTTCCATGATTCTGCACCATCTACTAACATAAAAATGTACTATGATGTGGACTTCTTATTATTTGAGCATATGGTAAAATGTAAATCCATATAACATATAAGGTCTAGACTATTAACTTTCTTGAATTTCAACATATAATTCTTAGTTCCTTTGAGATATCTCAAAACTTGTTTGAATGCATTCTAGTCGACTATTCCTGGGTCAGGCAAATACCTACCCAGTAATCTAATAATAAATGTAATGTCTAATGTACTATATACCTGAGTATACATCAGGCCACTAACAATATTAAAACAAGGTACATTCTTCATAGTCTCTCTCTATATATATATCATTCTTTCGATATTGTGCTAAAGATAATCTCTCACTGTAGGTTTACTATAATCCATATTAAACCTTTGCAGCGCTCACTTAATTTATACTCTTTACGAGAGATCCATCAAGTGTTAAGACTTGTCTTAGTAAATTTGAATACCTAAGATAAAAGATGCCTCACCAAGGACCTTCATGTCAAAATGCTTAGCCAAAAGTTACTTAAACTTATGAGGTATGGACAAGTCAATTGATGTGACCAAGATATCATCCACATATGAAAGTAGAAAGATGATTTTGCTCTCCTTAACCTCATAATATAGGCATATTTAAACTTTATTTTTCACAAAGTTAAATGAGGTAACAACTCATCAAAATTTAGGCACCATTTTGTTGAGGTTTGTTTTAAACCATAAGTGGATTTGCTCAGATTATAAACCATGTCAAATTTATCTTGATCCTAAAATCCTTCAAGTTGTTCCATATCAACCTCTTCACATAGGTCTCCATTTAAGAAAGTGGTTTTGACTTCCATCTGATATAGCTCCATATCATAATAAGCTATTATTACTATAATCATTCTAAATGCATTCTTAGAGAATACATGAGAAAAGGAAACATTAAAGTCAATCCTTTCTCTCCTTTAGCAACTAATTAGGCTTTAAGTTGTTCAACTTTACCTAAGAGTCCTATTTGGTCCTATAAATCCATTTAAAACTGATAAGTTTATAATTATGAGGTAAATCCACAAGCTCCAATACCTTATTATGCATTATGGATTGCATCTCATCTTTCATTGAATCCCACTACAATTCTACATAAGGTTTAGAAATAGTTTCTATAAAAGTAACTCGATCTACTATATATCCAATATTATAGTTTTGTTCACCTAAATAGACTATGTAATCATAAGAGATAGTAGGTCTTCTCGCTCTAGTTGATATTCTTAATTGAATTGGTTCAATATGCTTTTGTACCTCAGGAATCTTAGTTTGTATAAGTATGGTTTCTGTCCCTATACTGGCAAGAAAGTGATACCTTAATTAACTAGATTTGATTGTATAAGTGATGGTCCTAATGGATGTGAAATAGATACAATATCCATTCTTCTATCATCTGAAGGTTGAGAATGACCATCCTCATTAAGATGAAATTGTTCACTCTCTTCGTAGACATTATTCTCTAAAAACTTAGCTATTTATGAGTCCACTATTTTAGATCCTCCAACTCTCCAGTAAAGTCTATATCCTTTAGGGTGGTTGACATATCTAATAATATAACAATAAATGAAATGAGAATGTAACTTATATTCATAAGGATTATACAAATGAAACTCAGTATAGCAACCCCATAAATGAAGATGAGTGAGGCTATGCTTACAACCTTTCCAAATTTAAAAATGCATTTTTGAAACTAATTTACTTGACACTTGACGTAGTGCATCGTAACGCTACTCAAAATAACTAGACCTACAATTATAGCAATGGTGAGTCCAAGTAGATCCCATAGAAAGTGTTCAATTAGCTTTTAACATGAAAATAATCACTTTTTGGGTTATGAGGGGTTTTGTTTGGTTTCCAATAAGAAAGTAAAATAAAAAATAACAAAAGAAAATTAAAGAAAACATTCTAAAAATGGTGAAAGCGATAAATTTGTTAGGGACCTGAATATTAGTTCAATCATAACCTATATAAAATTAAACATATTTCATTGAATAATTGTTCTCATGCCTCTCCTAATAACTATTAATCATCGGTTAATAATAAGTTTTATTCCCTAGTTCTCCCTTAGGTCATGTTTAGTTAGGAAGAGTTTGTTAATTAAACCTAGCTATCGAACAACCTAGAACAAGATCTTTAGATTTAACTGGACAGTCACATTATGATTTATGAAAACAGATTAATCAAGGCATCAACCACATAAACTTGGGTCATTTAACCTAGGTTATGTTATCCCTAAAGATTAAAAACCATTAGTTGCCATAAATAAATCTCAACATAACAATTGAACATTCTAACAATGGGTTCTTACATCAAAATAATCAAATAGACCATTCAATCATTCTCACAGAACACCCAAATATTAAAACTAGAATAACATAATCAGTCCCTAAGAGAAAGAACAATAAACAATGAAAGAAATGCTTAACCGAGTTTTTTGGCATTGATATCACCTCTAAATCAGGGTCAAGAAGCTAGCTCTCCATGGATCTCCAAAAGAATGGTGCTTTGTCCCTTTTCTTCTTCAAAATTGGTGTCTCATACCTGAAACAAAAACCCCAAATAAAAGCATGTCTGTTTTTGACAACAACACGATGTTTTTATACTAAAACTTAGTCGGGTGAGTTGGCCATTTCTCACAGGCATGAATGATGTGTTATGCCTATGAGTGTGTGTGTCATAGGCATGAATTGATGTGTCACACCCATGAAACACCTGTCATGGGTGTTACAAGGTGTGTCATGCTTATGACACAATCTCACTGCCATGACTAAATTTTCGTGGCCACCAGACTTATCTCATGGCATGACAATTTGCTTCTTCAATTGTTTTGGCAATTTCTTGTCTTCTTTTACTCTAATCCTTCTTCTTCTTGGTCTATAAAGACAAGTGACTGTGATTCTCAAGAAGAAAACTCAAATATAGTGCTTTTGACTCACTTTAGCTCTTTCTCTTTTGAATTGTACCTAAAACTAAATATGAACTAAAGTGAATGTCTTAAACATTTCATATCATTGATCATTAAGCGTTATGTAATATATGTTTAATCAATTAATCATATATCAATTTCACATAAACTTAGATTTTGACCATCCTTAGGAAAAACATCCTAATCAAAATAAACTTAGCTTTTGACCATCTTTAGGAAAAACATCATAATAAAAATCATATATCCAAAAATATTTACTCATTTCCTATACGTTCCAAGAATACCCAGTCATAAACAAAAATGAACAATTTTCAAAAACCATAGCAAGAATTCAACCTTCAATTCTTCTACTCATAATCAATCAACATTCAACACCTTTAGAAATTGAGCAATCTAGAGGTAGACTTGGACAAAATGTGCTTAAATGTGGTAAATTTATGGATACATTCAAATACCATTCAATATCAAGACATTCCACAACTTTGAATATCATTTCTTTACTCCACCACTAAAATTCACATGCATAACCATGAATCAAAGGGTTATTATAAGGTCGTAATGTAGGGAAGGGTAAGGTGAGATGTATTTAGGTAATGTAGCATAAAATCCACCAGGTTAGTAAGGAAAAAGTAACACTTAATGAAACATCAAACACATTTAAACATTCATTCATAACTAGGTAAAATCAGCTATGATGAAAGCAACAATTATATTTCACAGCTCAAATTCAAGCTCTCACACCATAAGCGACATTAAACATAACCAATTAGAAGGAATCACTCATACAATTGATGATAATATATTGAAACTATAAGGAGTGATCCTTCAAAGCCGCATCTACCTCATATGCGTCATATTCAAGTTACTTATTCCACACAACTTTAGGAGGAGACATTAATCATAAATAACTTTGCAAAATAATTTCCTTTCCTCCTAGATACTTTTATTTAGACATTTTTTACTTTTTCTTTTCCTTTCCTTTTCCTTTTCTTTTTTCCTTTCTTTCTTTTTCTTTTAATTTAAAAATTGAAAGAAGCTACATCAACATAGGAATTTCATTAATAAGACATAAAATAACATCCTAATAATTATAACCATCCCACACATATGCACTCCCCCACACTCATACTCTTGTACATCCTCAATCATTAACAATCAACAAATGCTCCACTAGCTTTAATACTTGACTAGGACATTTGGTTACGTTTAATAGCATGCAATGTGGTTAATACAAAAGGAAAGGCTAAGAAAGCTTAAGGGGGTTTAACAAAGGGAAAATTCACATTAAGGGTTAGGTTATTTGGCTAATGTAGTTTATAAAAAAAAAGAATGCCCATATCATTTCCATGATAATGCAAGTGATAACAATGTGATCTTGAATAGAAAATCAAAACAAAGTCAGGATGTACATGTAATGAAGGTCAAACATAAACATGTAATAAAGATATTTTGGTCTCTAAAGGCTCAAAATTTCACTGACTTGAGCTTACCCACTAGTCACTACTCTTCTAAAGATAATGTTTATTGACCAATCACAGGTGGAAAAGTACATGCTAAAGTTTCCATGAATTTTTCAAGTTAATTATACTTTTTAATTATGACTATATAGTCCTAAAAGCAATAGAAAAAGAGAAAATATCTGTTTGTTTATTTAATACTATCTCTCATTGATTGAAAACTTAAAGGCAAGTAAGAAACAATCAAACTTAAAAACAAACATGCATATAAGAAAGAAATGTTGAAATGTAAAAAAAAGAAATGAACTTCCTTTAATTTGTCTCCCGTGAAATACCTTTGTTTAGTGTGGATGGCTCGATTCTTTGTTTTCTCCTTATGTGACAAAATTATGGTCTTTGGGTGTCATAGTTTGCGCTTCCTCCATGTGAAGTTGTTCAGGATAGGGCCTAAGTTGATGACCATTTATATTTAGCATCTTCTCTATCTTCAAATTCTTAACGTCTATTGAGTCTATGCATTCTGAAAAATTTTTGAATCTCTTTTCACCCTTTCCTTGTTTAATTTCTCCAGCCTACTAGGTAAAGGTGACGGGTTAGTCTTAAAAATAATTATGGACTCAGTACTTACCTTTAAGCTGAATGATGTATCCTTTTTCTACTTTGAGCTCCTTCTCGATTTTTTCAGCATAAGCAATTCCTCGAGTAGTTCTCTCAAGATTCTCAAGCTCCTCTTCACTTTGTAAGGTCTTTGCACTAATATCTCTTGGGTACACCTCGGGTTGATATGGCTGCTCCTCTTTAATTTGTGATGCTAGTTGGATAATGGTTTATGTCAACTTATCAACCTGGCTTGCCATATTTTGGAGTCTAGACATTATATCTTAGTGGAATTGCATCATATTTTGCTGAAGTTGCATCATGTCCTCCTGGGAATATTGTACACTCTGTTGAATACCCTATTGAAGTTGAATATTGTTAAAGTAAGTCTTATAGAGACATACCTGAGTCATGATGAGAAGCTTCTTGCCTGCAGGGAAATTGTTGTGTGTCCTACATACTATTAAGGAAGTAATTCTATTGATTATCCCATCCATAACTAAACTTTGTATGATCACTCTAAACATGGTTATAAGATTGAGAATATGAGTTATATAAAAAATTGCTTCCTTCCATGTAATTTTAAATTTCTTTTCAACCCACAAACACTAAACAAAAAGTTAAAAGATTAAGAAATAACTAAAAGGAAACTAATTAAAAATAAATATGTACAATACACTAAGCAAAATCAAGAGTAAAAACTAAATCACCACACTGCTTGACAATAACATCAAAATTGACATAACATGTTGTAACATAACTCAAAATAACTATACCTGTAACTGTAGCAGTTGTGAGTCTAGGTCGATTCCACAAAGAGTGTTCGGTTAGCTTTTGTAATGAAAATAATCAGTGTGTGGGTTATGGGAGTTTGGTTTGGCTTCGATAAGTGTGTATTAGGATATTTTTTTATAGGTAATTGACATGTGTTTTCTATCATAATTGTTTTTTATTGTTCTAGTTTAGGATTCACTTTGTATGTTTTCATTAAGTTTGATTTCCATGGTTGTTCTAGTGTGTTTGACGCTAATTCAGGGTAAGAATTGATTATTTTTGTGTAGGAAGGAAGGGGGAGCAACTTAGAGGTTGAACAAAAGATCAAAGAAGAGAAGAAAAGAAGAGTTCACTTGGGACAAATTCCCATGTTTGTGGAAATCATGCAAATTCCCACGGACTCGAGAAATCACAGCAAAAATGAAGAGTGCATCTATGTACAATTCCCACTTTTTTTGGAATCATGTAGATTCCCATAGACTTGGGAATTATAATTCGAGGCAATCTACTAGGCTTTATTAAACCTAGGCTTTTTGGACTATAAAAACATGATTAAGCCTCCATCTTCAAGGGAGATGACACCCATATGTAGAAAGACCATCCTTGAGTGGAGAACACACGTTCGAAGCTTTAAGAAGGAAATGAAGACAAAGATCATCATCAAGATTGGGAAAAATAGCACATCAACACCAAAATTCTAGATTTTGGAAAAGAAGAGAAGGAGTCTTTTTATTCAATTTGTTTTTATTCTAATCTTCTCTATTCTTTGTAAAAATGGTTTATTTGATTTTTGATGATATAATGGAGACCATGTTAGGCTGATTTCATTTTAGGGATTGCTTTTGAATTATTTTGTCAAAACTCCTATTTTATTGAATTGAATGAAGTGTTTTTAATGATTATTGTTTTAAATTGTTGTCTTGCAACAAATAAAAAGAGTGACATAAGATTTGTGTAGAATTGTACAACGAGAGTTGACGAACTATATACTAGCAATCATTATGTAAGTTGAATAGCTAGAAGAGAGATCTCGATTAGTCAATTATTCACCCATAGGATAGCTTAATAACTAGTTGAATCAGTAGAGTCATTAGGTAGGCTAAAAGATCGTTCAATCGATTCCTATTCATTCGATTAGGGCAAAATAGTTACACCTTCAGAGAGGGTAATTAGTACATTCAGAAATATAGGGTGACACACAATTAATTCAATAAAATAGAAGGGAGACAAAATAAGGAAAAAATAAACTCTAGCACTTAGACTCTTGAATTCAGACTTTCTGCAATTGTGGTATTGTCCATTGTTTACCTTCGTCTTCTAATTTTAATTTTAATTTAATTTTCTACATTATTTACATTTTATGATTTAGTTTCTTAAACAAAGTTGTGTCTAAATTAAGAAGTGTCTAGGCATCGATCCCTATGGGATCAATGTCTGTTTTTTTTACTGCAAGTTACGACCTATTCACGTGCGATTTTTGAGCGTAAAACAAGTAGATAGGTTTTACCATCAACAAGTTTTTGGCGCCGTTGCCAGGGATTGATTGTTGAGCATTGTGTTTGATTTAGATTACTTTGATTTAAGAGTTTTTGATATTTTTCCTTGTGTATTTACAGGTGTATGAACACAAGGAGTATACGAAGGATGAAAGAAGCTATAGAGGACGAATTTCCCGATATTAAGAAACACGAAAAAGAAATAAAAAGGGAAAAGCATCTAAATTTCTCAAATCAAGATATGGCTGAGGAAGGAGAGCAAGGAGAACCGAAAAGGACACTCATGGATTTCATAAGGCTAGGGTTTAGTCCTCAAGTAGTGCAGTTCTACAGGCTTTCCAATGAGGATCTGAATGCCCACATCAGAAATTTCTTGGAGATCTGTGACACATTCAGAATCAACGGAATGTCTGATGATGTAGTGAAGCTGCGACTATTTTCATTTACGTTGAAGGATCGGACTAAAGCATGGTACAATTCTTTGGATCCAGGTCATATCATAACTTGGAAGCAGCTCGCCTAAGCATTCCTCACCAAATATTTTTTGTTAACGAAGACGAAGAGGATTATCAAGGTGATAACAAATTTCTAGCAAAATGATGGAGAATCTCTCTATGAAGCTTGGAAGATATTTAAAAAACTTCAAAGAAGTTGTCCCCATCATAAGCTCCTGAAGGAATTTCTGCTTCAAATAGTTTATAATGGAGTGAATCCGAGCACAAGGGGCACAATTGATGCAGTAGTTAGAAGTTCACTAATGAGGAAGACAGTGAAAGCAGCTCATGATCTTTTGGAGGAATTAGCAAGCAACAGCTGTATGTGGTCCAATGAGAGGAGTAGACAAGGACAAAAGGAATAAAAGGGCATGATACCTATTGACTTAATTACGATCTTGCAGGCTTAAATCACGGCTTTGATGAAGTAGCTAAACAACTTGCAATGAGCGTCCACCTCAATAGTTAAGGCAATACAAGCACAATATGAGCTGTGTGGGGAGAAAAATTATAGCTTAGTGTAATGTTTCCTATTGGGAGCTATCGAGATCGAACAGGTAAGCTATTTAGGCCAACTATAGTGAGGTAATAATCCATATAATCCGGGTTGGAAAAACCACCCTAACTTTTCTAGGAGTAATAATAATACAAGAAGCCAACAAAGATCGCAAGGACTGCCAGGATTCCAGCAAGAGCAAATCGGAGCATTGGAAAATAAGTTAGACAAGTTTATGAAGATGTTTAATTCCAAACTAATAGTTCAAGTAAAGAGTCAAAGAAAAGATGTATGAAAGCCAGGAGGAAAATCAACAGAGGATGGAGGCAAAATTTGATCAGATCGCGAATAACCATGCCTTATCGATCCATAACTTGGAAGTTTAGGTACGTCAACTTATTGATGTTTTATTTTGTCAAAATATAGGTTACTTGTCGAGCAATAATGAGGTTATTCCAAGGGAGCAACTCAAAGCAATTACACTTCAGAGTGGTAAGCAAATGGAAGAACCAAGTGCGAAAAAAGGATGGCCAAGGAAAAGAGAATAATATGGAGATAGAAGAAGAAAGGGGAGAGGGCAGGCCGTATGTACCACCACCACCGTACAAGCCCAAACTCCCATATTCATAAAGAGTGAAACAATACCAGGTGGATTCCTAGTTTTCCAATTTTTTAGAGAAACTGAAGAAGCTACAGATTAATTTGTCATTAGTGGAAGCTTTGGAGTGCATGCCTAAGTATGCAAAGTTTTTGAAGGATATACTCACGCACAATTGTACTTGGCAAGACAATTAGATAATTACATTACCGGAGAACTGTAGTTCTATTATTTCAAGTCAAATGCCTTCAAAATTGCAAGATCTAAGGAGCTTTACTATTCTATGTGTTGTTGGAAATTTTGAATTTTCCAAATGTTTATATGATTTAAGTGCAAGTATTAATTTGATGCCTTTGTCTATTTTCAGAAAATTGGGATTAGGAGAGGTCAAGCTGACTTCCATACTAATTCAGCTTGTGGATAAATCAATAAAAAAGCCATTTAGAGTTGTGGAAGACGTATTGGTAAAAGTGGATAAATTTATAATTCTGGTTGATTTTGTCATGTTGGATTTTGAAGTTGATAAAATTGTCCGTTAATTTTGGTTAGGCCCTTTATGAATACTGGTAGGGCATTAGTTGATGTCCATAAAGGAAAACTTGTGTTAAGAATCAGTGGTGAGTAGGTTGAGTTTAATATGACAAAATCTTTGAAGAAACTGATGGATGGAAATTTGTGTATGAAAATTGATGTAGTAGATCAGTGTGTGAAGGAAATTAAAGAAGGAGTTGATGACGTGAATTGATTATGCAAAGATGAAAGTACGAAGGAAGAGGATGTTTATGAGGAAGTGGAGCTAGAAAAATTAGAGAGAGCTGGA
Organism: Erythroxylum domingense; assembly: GCA_025594535.1. NCBI lineage: Eukaryota > Viridiplantae > Streptophyta > Magnoliopsida > Malpighiales > Erythroxylaceae > Erythroxylum > Erythroxylum domingense. Next base: position 11,620,281 of record JANQBM010000009.1, on the reverse strand, counting down.
GCACCTACATTACCTTCTACCGTTAAACCTCCCATTTTAGAGCTTAAACCTTCACCTTCCCATTTAAGATATACCTTTTTAGGAAAGAACCACACTTTACCTATCCTTATCTCCAATAAATTAAATTTTGAGCAAGAAAAGATAGTGGTGGAGACGATTAGGAAAAGGATGAGAGCTGTAGGATGACAATTTTCTTATATTCGGGGGATTAGACCTAATGAGGTGATGCACAGAATTAACTTGGAAGATGGTTATAGAACTGTAAGAGAACGATAGAGAAGGTTAAATCTGAATACGCAAGAGGTTGTAAAGAAGGAAGTGGTGAAACTTCTAGATGAAGGAATAATTTACCCCATTTTAGATAGTGAGTGGGTGAGTCCAGTACAGTGCGTGTAAAAGAATGGTGGCATGACGCGACAGAAAATGAAGAAGGGGAAAAGATTTCTACTAGGACTGTCACAAGGTGGCGAGCGTGTATTGACTATAGAAAGTTAAATTTGGCCACCAAAAATGATCATTTCCCTTTACCTTTGTGGACCAAATGATTGAGAGAATGGCTAGTCATTCTTTTGATTGCTTTGTGAACAAAAATTTAGGGTATAATCAAATATTTATATATTCGAAAGATCAAAAGAAGATCACTTTTACTTTTCCATACAGAACTTTTGCATATCGAAGGAAGCCTTTTGGTTTATGTAATGCACCTGCTACATTTCAAAGGTGTATGATGGCCATATTCGCAGACATGAATGGAAACTTTGTGGAGGTATTTATAGATGATTTTTCTATTTTTGGAGTCTTTTGATCATTGCCTGCTGAACTTAGATAAAGTGATCCAAAGATATGAGGAGTCACATTTAGTTTTAAATTGGAAAAAATGTCATTTCATGGTCCAAGAGGGAATAGTATTAGGACATAAGATTTCATATAAAGGGATTGAAGTGGATCGAGCTAAGACAGAAGTAATTGAAAGGTTACCACCTCCCTCCAACATTAAGGGTGTCTGAGCTTTTCTTAGTCATGTAGGGTTCTACCGCAGTTCATTAAAGATTTTTCCCTCATTGCAAAACCTCTAACTCATCTATTAGTAAAAGAAGTGCCTTTTATTTTTGATGATAATTGTTTGAATTCTTTTAACAGGTTGAAGAAGGCATTTATGACAGCACCAATTTTGACATCGTCAGATTGGTCTCTTCCATTTAAAATTATGTGTGACGTAAATGACCATGTAGTTAGGTGTCTACTAGGTCAGCGAAAGGAGAAGAGGTTGCATGTTATCTATTACAGAAGCAAGACGTTGACAGGAGCACTATTGAATTATACAACTACTGAAAAAGAACTACTTACGGTGGTATTTGCTTGTGAAAAATTTCGTTCTTATATGTTAGGTTCACAAATTATTATGTTTACAGACCATGCACCATTGTGTTTCCTTTTCACTAAGAAGGATGCCAAAGCTAGGCTTATTCGATGGGTTCTCTTGCTCCAAGAGTTTAACGTTGAAATCAAAGATAAGAAAGGAGAAGAAAATATCATAGCGGATCACTTATCAAGGCTTAAAGTCAAACATCATAAAGAAGAAGAGAAAATTAAGGAAAGCTTTCCTGACGAGACTTTGGCGATGGTAGATAACCCTTTCCTTCCCTAGTTTGTAGATATTGCAAATTAACTCTCAGATGGTAGTCTTCCATCTGATTTATCATATCAACAAAGGAAGCGTTTCTTATTTCAATGCGCTCATTAGATTTGGTATGAACCTATACTCTATAAGATCTATGCTGATAGTTTAATTCGCAGGTGTTTTCCTAAAGATGAAATGCTTGAGATCATAACTCAATGTCATAGCTAACCGTATGCAGGGCATTATGGAGCTAACAAGACTGCTGCACAGATTTTGGAGTGTGGATTCTATTGACCAACTATGTTTAAGGATGCTTGAGATTTTGTGCTCAAGTGCGATAGATGTCAAAGAGTTGGCAACATATCAAAATGAGATGAAATGCCACTTTCGAATATAATGGAGGTGGAGATATTTGATGTATATGTTCTAGACTTCATGAGACCATTTCCACCTTCTGAAGGCAGTACCTATGTCTTAGTTGTAGTTGATTATGTTTCTAGATGGATTGAAGCGAACACTACTCCAACCAACAATAGCAAGGTAGTTCAGAAGTTCATTAAGAAGATTTTTACTAGATTTGGGGTGCCTAGAGCAATTATAAATGATAGGGGAAGTCACTTTAACAACAAACCATTTGTGAACCTTCTAAGAAGATACAACGTTTACCATAGAGTAGCTACCTAGTACCATCCCCAAACTAGTAGTCAAGTAGAGGTGGTGAATAGAGAGTTGAAAAAGATTTTGGAGAAGATGGTGAACATTTTAAGAAAAGATTGGTCAATGAAACTAGAAGATGCACTGTGGGCTTACAGAACAGCTTTTAAGATCTCCATAGTCACAACACCATATCGGCTTGTGCATGATAAGGCATGTCATTTACCATTGGAATTAGAGCATAGAGTATATTGGGCAATTAAGAAATTAAACATGGATTGGAAGCTGGCAGGAGAAAATTAGTTGTCACACATCGATGAGTTGGAAAAATTGAGGTATGATGCTTATGAAAATGCCAAGTTATACAAAGAAAGAGCTAAGAAGTGGCATGATGTCCATATCAAGAAGAACTAATTTAAGCGTGGGGATTTAGTACTTTTGTTTAACTCAACTCAAGGCTTCGACTATTTCCCGAAAAACTTAAGTTAAGATGGAGTGGGCCTTTTAAAATTCTTCAAGTGTTTCCTCATAAAGCTTTGGAGTTAGAAAGTGACAATGGGGAAACATTCAAGGTCAATATGCACCACAGTAAACCATATTATAAAGGTACTTATCCATAAGAAAAGGAAGTTATCTCTCTCCTATCTTCCACTTTTTCTTGAGTATATGTGAAATGGTCGAGCTAATGACATTAACTTAGCATATTTAATCTCTTGTGTTGTTTTTGTCCAGTTTTTGTTTGAGTTTTTTTTAGTTTGATGATTTCCAAATTAAGATTGATTGATGTTCATGTTGATTTTGTTTAGATTTTATTTTATTTCTTTTTAAAATTCTTGTTGATGATATTATCTTGATATGTTTATAGGTTTTGGGATCATCAAGAATTCATTTAATTTTAGAAGAAAGTTTGGAATTGTGAGGATCGCCAGATTGCCACGAACATGGGAATCCTCTCTAGAAAGTTTCTAGAGAGGAATACCACACTCGTGGGAAATGTGGTGATTCCCACGAACGTGGGAATCCTCTCTAGAAAGTTTCTGGAGAGGAATGGAATCCCACACTAGAGGGAAACTTAAGTTTCCCTCCCATTTTTTCTCCCACCTTATCTACAAAATTTTCATACTTTCTCTCTCTTACCCACGAATTTCTCTCTTCTCACTCTCTAAAATTCTTCAATCTTCCTTTAGATTCTTGATATTTTCTTCAATTCTTTCATTATTCCTACATTCTTTTTAGTTTTCCATGCATTAATCTTTCTAAACAATAAGGATTTAGGTAAGTTTTTCTTTGTTCTCTCTCTCCAAAATTTAAATCTCACTTTCTCTCTCTTATTCTTGCAAGTTTTTCTATAACAATGGCATCGAAGAAGATGATGTGGATTCCTATTGGAAAATTTTAACGGGAGAAGACAGTTTTCATTCACGCAATGCATCGAATGCTTTAATACGTAGTGTCGAACATTTGCTGTTGCATAAATTCATGTATTTTACTATGTTTAATAAAATGGAAAGTAGCAAATGTTTGGCTAAAGAACTTTTCTTCTTATGGTACATGGATCACAAGGTTAGAATCAACATACCCTTTAGAATTTTTTGATCAATTGTTAGTGTTGTCAATAAACAAAGTTCATATTTTGGAATGGGGCATATTGTTACTGCTTTAGCTCATTTTTATAACCATAATTTGGAAGAGGTGCATACAAGGCCACATGATATGTTTGACATATCGTTTTAAGGCATCTCGAGATTGTGAAAGCTCATTCTATAGATCTCCGTAATCCTCATATGCTTACTGCAGTGAAAAATAGGAGAAGCATTAGTACAGCCGAGTCTCAACCTTCCATATCTCGAGCAGCTCAGGATCCAGAGGACAAAGCAGCAGTAGCAAAACGAAGCGTATCAGTGGAGGTTGACCAGCTCCAACAAACCCTTGAACAAATAGCCGCCAACCAATAATGGATGACATCTCAATTAAATGAGCTCAGTATACAAATGCGAACAGTATATAAGAAGCAGCGTAGTTTGAAGAAGAGATTCCTTAACTTCTGTCGGAGGAACAATTTTGAAGCTCCTACACCATCATCGTCACCACCATCTTCGGAATAAGCTTTTCTTACCCTTTAACTTTTAATTTTTGTTGTTTCATTTATGTGATTGCATTTCATTTTATGTGTATTTGGTTCATATTACTTGTTTATGTGCTATGTCTTTTATTTAAAATTAATTTCTTTTAAATTTGGTTTGACTTCAGTATCTTTTGTTTGGTAACATATCATTCGTTTGTTTCAATATCTTTTTTTATGTTTTTTTCATTTTTATTTGCTTTAATGTCATTTTCACTCACTTGGGGGTTGACTTGTCATATTGAGGATAATGTGATATTTAAGTGTGGGGAGGTGACATTAACTTTCTTAATTGCACTTTTTTACATTGTGTCGAATATGATGCAAGTTTAGGCATATTGTATGTGCTTTGCATTAGCAATGGAGCCACTTTTGAGTCATTCTGATAAATATTTCCATAAATTTTTTTCATGTTAGTTGGAATTAGATTGAATGCATGCTTGAACTCGGATTAGGCTACTTGACTAGAAAGTGAACCATATAGAGTGTTGAAAAGTAGTTGGTTATATAAACTTAGTCACAAATCGACATTTGAACCATGAGGTAGTGTAGAGATGCATTATAAGTTTTCAATTGAGCCAAAATGAAGATTGAGCCATATGAATCCATCTATAGTCATTTCATTTCTTTGTTGAGTGTACTTCTATAGGTTACTACCTTAAGAACTTACTTTAAATCAGTTTGAGTATACTAGATGCATGCTTAATATAGATGATCTAAGCCCTTTTTTTATGTTAACCCTTCGCTTAAATGACCTTTCTGTTAATTATTCCTTGCTACCCCCATTAAGCTTTAACCTTTTGTTTCTTGAAAACAACCAAAAATTTAACACTTTAAACCCCATTATCCTACCTTTTCACAAGCTTAGCAAAGTATTAAGTAAAACATTAGTTGGGATTGTTTGAAATTTTTATAGAGACAAGTTGAGTATATTTCTGCCTATGGACTACATTATATATAGTGCTAGTTTTTAATCATAATTCTTTCATGTATGAAGAAAAAGAAAGAAAAATGAAAAAATGGAAAATGAAAAAAGAAAAGAAAAGAAAAAGGAAGAACAAGTGAATAGCATCAATAAGTGTAGAATATTAGTTATATTGGTGTGTCTCATAGTTATGTTTTGTTATCCCATTTTATTTGTTTTGTACTTTACTTATGCTTGTGCTTAACCCTCTTTCCCCTATTTTGACCCACCTTAACCTTTACCATATCACAACCAAGTCCTTTTGATCAATTTATGCATGCAATCATTGTAGAGGAGAATTGGTGTATTAGCAAGCCTATGATAACATAGTTTCTTATATGAAGTTTGAGTGAAATACCAACCCTTAAATGCTTGAGTAAAATGAGTGAAAACCCATGAGGAAGATTCATTTGTTCATCTTTTCTTAACTTTGAGTGATTGTATCAATTATGAGTTTGCTTATGTACATCAATAAAAATGTAGTCATGATATGTACATTAACTTGATATTTGAGTTGGCTTGAATTTGAGAGATTGTATGTTTTGATTTATGTGAAAATGAAGTGGTAAAATTGAGTGGTTGTATTTATTTTGCTTGAGGAAAAGCAAAGATTCAAGTGTGGGGATGTTGATAGGTGTGCATTAGGATATGTTTTTATAGGTAATTGGTATGTGTTTTCTAGCTTAATTGTTGTTTATTGCTCTAGTTTAGGATTCATTTTGTATGTTTTCATTAAGTTTGATTTCCATTGTTGTTCTTGTGTGTTTGATGCTAATTGGGGGTAAGAATTGATTGTCTTTGTGTAGGAAGAAAGGGGGAGCAACTTGGAGGTGGAACAAAAGATCAAAGAAGAGAAGACAAGAAGAGTTCATCTATGACAAATTCCCACGTTCGTGGAAATTATGCAAATTCCCACGGATGTGGGAAATCACAGCAGAAATAAATAGTGCATCTGTGTACAATTCTCACGTTCGTGGGAATCATGTACGGGTATGGGAATTGTAATCCGAGGTAACCTACAAGACTTCATTAAACCTAGGCTTTTTGTACTATAAAAACATCATTAAGCCTCCATCTTCAAGGGAGACGACACCCACCTATAGAAAGACCAACCTTGAGTGGAGAACACATGTTCGAAGCATTAAGGAGGGATTAAAGACAAGGATCATCATCAAGATTGGGCAAAATAACACATCAATACCAAAATTTTAGATTTTGGAAAAGAAGAGAAGGAGTCTTTTTATTCAATTTTCTTTCATTCTAATCTTCTCTATTCTTTGTAAAAATAATTTATTTGATTATTGATGATGTTATGGAGACCATGTTAGGATGATTTCATTTTAGGGATTGCTTTTGAATTATTTTGTCAAAACTACTATTTATTGAATTGAATGAAGTGTTTTTTATGTTGTTGTTCTTAATTGTTCTCTTGCAACAAATCAAGAAAGTGAGTGAGATGAGATTTGTGTAGGATTGTACAACGAGAGTTGGCGATCTATAAACTAACAATCATCATATTAATTGAATAGTTAGAATAGATATCTCAATTAGTCAATTGATCACCCATAGGATAGTTTAATAACTAGTTGAATTGCTAGAGTCATTGGGTAGGTTGAGAGATCGTTCAATTGATTCTCGTTAATTCAATTAGGGACAAATAGTTACACCTTGAGAGAGGGTAATTATTACATTCGAAAATCTAAGGTGAAACACAATTCAATCAATAAAATAGGAGAGAGACAAAATAAGAAAAAAGTAATCTCTAACATTTAGATTTTCTGCAATTGCAGTATTGTCCATTGTTTACATTAGTCTTTTAATTTTAATTTAATTTTCCAGATTATTTGCAATTCACAATTTAGTTTCTTAAATAAAGTTGTGTCTAAATTAAGCGGTGTCTAGGTATCAATCCCTATAGGATCGATAGCTGCTCTTTTTACTACAAGTCACAATCCGTTCACTTACTGTTTCTTCAGCATAAAACAAATAGATAGGTTTTACCATCAACACCAGCCACCAACTCAGAACTTTTCTAAAATTCTAAGAGTCAAAAATGCAAACAAAGTCAGACAACACTAAAATGCAACCCTTAATACAACCATAACTCTAAGAAATCCCAAATTTTGAGTTCTAGGTTTCGGGTGTTTAATTTAAAATTTTCATATATAAAGAAAAAAAGTTCCGTAAACTACTTATAAGGTTTCGATAATGAGGACTCAATTTTTAAAACATATCATGCAACAATATCATAAGCAACACACAACAAACAAACCCAAACGCCATCGAGTTTTTCCAGAATTCTCAATCTAGATATCTAATTTTGTGGTTTAGGGTATTGTATTGATCTGAAACACGTTTTAGATTTTGGTTGCAAACCTTTTGCAATTCAATTCCAAAATTATAACCAATAACAATCAAAAAATTTAATTAAATTATAGAAATAAAATCATCTCTGATACCACTGTTGGAAAACTGGGTTGGGATCTGTTCCCGATTGTAGTAGAATAATCACGAAATTTTTTTGCAACTTTTGATTTCCCAAAAAGCAAGATCTATTTAATTCTATAAAATGATCATTACAAATCATAATATAGCGAAACTTAATTTTTACCTTATTCCGAAGCTTAATCTTTATCTTTTCATATCCCTCGAATCGTTCTCAAATCTGATTTGTTTTAATCATCGTAGCTGTACAAATGTCCGACCTCTATCGGTATCCACAGAGACTCTTACAAAGATAGTTAAGCAAGAGGTACTAGCTCCATAAAGCTTAAACCTATATATAATAAGCTTTGTACGTTTTAGTAGTTTAATTGAAATTAAATTATAATTTCAATTAAACTTTAATTAAAATTACAAATAATTCTAATTAAATACCAATTATGCCCAAATAAGATTCAACATCTTATATTAATTCTTATTTATTAAATATCTCATATTTAATCATAAAGTTTTTCAAACTTTACAATAAAATCCAACTTGATTAAATTAACTTTGCTCTCTTCAACCTATTATATATGTGACACTCATTAGGTTCCCAAATATGTTGGCAATGATTATAAATTATAATTCTAATTTATAATTAGAATTAGATAAATTAAAACTCTTTTAAATTTATCTTTAATTCTCTAATTAAACAATTTATAATCATAAATCAAGTTTGGCGTCTAGCAACGCATTATGACCACTCAAATATTTAGGAATATCAAAGTGGTTTTGAATAACCTTTCTGTACATGATTTTTTTCATATAATTCAATCCTTTCATTATACAATGTTCTGATTAGACATAGAGCATGGAATTAATATCTACTCTATTTTAAGTCCAATCATATTAGTTTTCTGCCATTATTTATTGATTCAATTAATAGCATTTGAAAACTATTTATATAATGTTATTCCACCTTAGCCAAGGATTTCCCGAATCAATACTAATCAAGAACGGAACATTCTCCCCTAATTACTTTAGAGTGATGAATCATATCCTGATCACTCAACTACCTCCATATAGTTTATGCTACATCCAATGACTACCAATTCAATGACTCATGATTAAATAGATCATAAGTAGTATCAAAGCATAGCAATCTCTATATAAGATAACTTTGGTAACCTCAAATTAAAGGATTACTTATATAATCATCATTTGAGAATTATATAGATATACAAATAATGTTTCAAATGGATTTCTCATATTGAGTCTGTTCAGTGAACTTGTTCTCTAACAAGCACTCACACGTTTGTTTAAATATCTCTATACTTTAGCCTATGAGATTGGCTACTTCTTTCATAAGGAAAAACATAACATGTGCTAGTCTTTTTGCATTCTATCAATGTTCAATCTTAATAAAATAATAACTAGGAACAATTTAAGAATAATACATAAATGTAATATGAATCTCATTGTTCTAATTTCACTATAATTTCATTTAAAATGTACAATTATCCTATGGACTTTATCATATACATCTAAACATGTACAAAGTAAAGAATACTTTTAATAATTTGTCACTAAACTACAACCAAAGTGATTGGCTATAGAGCATAAACCAACACGAGAAAGATGAGATATCGACACAAAGGGAAAAAGAAAAAGTGGTTAACAAGTAGGACTGCTGCTTTGATGTACTGTAAAGACGTGTGTTAGTCTAATTTATCACATATTTTATTATGGAACTACTTATATAATTATTATAAAATTAATTAAATATATGCAAACTTTTTTCCTTTAATTATCATATATATATATATATATATACACAATATTGGACATTATACTGTAAATACTCTATCAACGTACCATTTCTCAAAAAGAAGGTTTTGAAATGTTTAAATAATTTAATTTATCTATCTTCTTAGATGTTATTAAATTAATTACTTACTTTTTAAAGTAATTAAAATAATAAAATATATATTTATTTACCATATATTATAATTTTCTTGTATTTTGAATAGTTTTATATTTATTAAACTAATATGAAAATAAATTTGTTTTCTAAAATAGTTTTTACAATTTAAAATTAAGATTTCAATTTATTAAGACAATATAGATCTTGTACAAATATAGATCTATTAATGCAATATAGATCCTAAGGGAAAAATAACGTGCCTCATATAAAATGGCGAACGAAAAAATTAGGTCCCACCGAGATTTGAACTCGGGTTACTGGATTCAGAGTCCAATGTCCTGACCACTAGACCATGGGACCTTTATCTTTAACTGCTCCTTGTTGAACAATATTTAAACAATGGAAATGTTTATATTGCTCCACCCCACGATTCGACCGTTCGTTTTCAGAGCCCAAAACCCTGATGAGAGAATTCCGCGGGCTGAGAGCTCTCTCCCCATTCTCTGCAAGCCTTTTCTCATCGTTACGTCCGATCACGTATGGCTATGGAGGTACTCCACCGAAAGCCTACCGTAAGTCAATCTTCGCATCGAATACCAGATATGTTTTCACTGGCCATTCTGTTCCACCTCCGGAATGGGTTGAGCCCTTTCTCAACCTCTCTGATTTAGCCTTAAAGCCCCATCAAAACCTCCAACCCTCTCCATGGGTCCACCGCATTCTTAGTCTCCTTGACGGCTCTTCGAACATGGAATCAAATCTCGATTCTTTTTGCCACAAGTTCTTGATCAGGCTCTCTCCAAATTTTGTCTCGTTTGTTTTGAGATCTTCGGAGATAAAGAAAAGTCCGCATCTTGCTTTCAGTTTTTTCACTTGGGCTGGTAAGCAAAAGAAATATATTCACAGCCCTGACTGCTATGTCTCTTTGATTGATGTTCTTGCTACTAATGGTGATATAGATAGAGTTAAGTTTGTGTTTAGTGAGCTTAGAGATATGGGGTTTTTGATGACTCACTCGGCGGCTAATTCTTTGATTAAGAGCTTTGGA
>JANQBM010000009.1:11528215-11538618 GCA_025594535.1 Erythroxylum domingense | reverse complement strand
AAAGTCATTCTTGTTCACAATCTATCGCCATTCTCTCACCTAAAAATCCACCCACAAAGATCTCTCTCTCTCTCTCTCTCATTGCCATTACTTGGTTCTTTCTTTAAATAAATCGTTTTTGCAGATCTTTAACTTTCCTTCCCTCAAACATTTGTTCCTCTTTGTGTTTTGATTCTTCTGTTCGGTCTCATGAATCGCTACGATTCTAATCCCTTCGCTGATGAAGATGTTAATCCGTTCGCGGTACGTTTTATGCACAAACATATATGCATGCATATGATGCGTATGTTTAAGACATTGTTAGATCCGTGTGCAAGCGTTCATTTATTAACAACATCAAATTGGGTTTCAGCATTTACATATATCAACTCTGGATCGTCCATGAACGTTAATGCAGTTCTTCTACTAGTGCGTTTCTGTTTTGACAAATCCCTCTGCTTGGTTGATAAAGAAATGTTGAGGAAAATGATTGAAAATTCTACAATTTTGATCCTTTGGATACATTATTACGCTGTTTCCTAAGATTTAAAAGGCATAAATTTGAACAGTGGATTCTCCAAATTCTTTCTTTTTTTTCGTTAATTTCTCGTATTTAAAGGATTCGGTCGTCTTCTGGAGAACCTTCTAATCCCCCTGTATAGGCATGAAACTAGTATGCGGTTGCATTTTCATCAATTAAACTTGCATATTGGGCCTGTAATCTACGTTTTATTGTTCACTGGTATATGTGAATGCAGATCTTTAAAATGTCTAACCATCACCTGTAATTTATGTGGATTTATGTCAACTTCCATGCTGATTTATTTGAGGAAGACATAACAAGAATATCCAACCTACATTTTTTGATGTAATGTTATTTGCGTCAGGATCAATCATCAAAGAAAGGATCAGCGCAACCAAATTATGGTGGAGGTGCCTTCTATATGCCGGTAAGTTTGCTTATCCACTTTCAGTATTCTGGATGTCCTTGCTTTTGCATGCTGGAATTGTAGTTTCTGCATGCTGCTACTCTGGGAGTGCATCTACTAGATAATGTTGCAATGTACTTACAGAAAAGCTTTAGATATTTTAGTTTCTTTTAGCCGGGCAATGATTTGGACTTTTTGGTTCTATAGAATCTGCTGCGATTGTCAAACGGTTCATGTCCTTGTGCATCTGTCTCTTTCCATGAGCTTACTATACATGTTACATGGACAAAGTCCAATAATTTGTTGTATAGTTAGTATCTGTACTTCTGTGAGAAAGCATGAGAACTGAACTTTTCTAAAAGATAAAATTGTTGTGGATGATCTGTTTATTTTTCTTTTCTTCTCTTAAACTCTTATTGCTTTTACTCGGTCTTTTTTCTGCTAATTACGCTGTTGATTTGGTATCAGTAACTATATCTTAAGAAAAGTAATGAAGGACAGTAGTTATAGTTTCTGGATTTTTGTTTCGTTGTCAGTGCTTTAAGACCAAATGCTAAAGAAATTTGGCTCAATGTGAAGTCTGTTTTCCAAATGAAATGTTCTTTTGAAGTGGATCCTTATTTTGTATGTAAATAAGGTAAGGTAATGTGTAGTCAAATCTGAGTACAAGAGTGGGTGTGTTTGATTGAAGATTTAAAGGCAAGACTGTGGAGGCTTTTTCTTCTGTTTCCGGTATATGCAGACACATATTGTTTGTTTGCTTATGCTATTGTATGCTAATGCTCTCATATGTTACATTCTTGGGTGCTAAACATAAGTGAATGGAACAGTGTAGTCCATTCGGTTGTGAATGCAATCTTTTGACTGTCTCGAAGTGGTGATATACAATGATGATGTAGATTCACTCATCACTTTTTCTTGGAATTGGTATCAAGTAATTCTTAGTTTCGATTATGAATATGGTTTATTGATTTACAATGATCATATAATAATGCGTTTCTGAGGAATGAATCACTCCTAGTGATACTTTTACTTCTGAACAATTTGAAGCAAAATTTGAGTAGAGATAAATGAAAGAAATATTAAGTGGAGGAGGAAAATGTAAAGTCTTTCATTGTTTGATGTTGATGCTTGATTTGTTAATGCACTGTTTTTTGTGGTTTGCTGATATGTTTACAATTGTTATGTTCATGCGAAATCTCTAGAATCCTGGAACCGTTCCAACTGCAACTTCAAGGCTTTCACCTCTTCCTCCTGAACCCTATGATCGTGGTGCAACAGTTGATATTCCTCTTGATACTGCTAAGGCATGGGAAAAAATGTTAAGCTATTTACTTTTTGCCTTAATATTATTTCATAGTGGTATTTCATCTAAATATGTTGTCTGATTTTAGGATTTAAAAGCAAAAGAAAAGGAACTTAAAGCCAAAGAGGCAGAATTGAAGAAGAGGGAACAGGTGATGACTGCTCATACTATTGTAGCTTCTTAATGTGCCCAGAATCTCTAGTGATAATCTACTGATTCAAATATATCCACATCTGGACCATCATTTGTTATTGATGCCTATTGAGTAGTTTCTGGTCTTATTTGAAAAGGTAGTATATAGGCATGCAATTTACATCTTTTAGTAAAAGAAAGCTGCAAGCTTTGGAGGTCCATAATTGTTCAGAGTGTGTGTCATTATAGAAGCTTCAAAATCTACAAGCTTTTTTCGGAATGCCTTCAAACTAGTTTTTCCATTTCTTGACAGAAATGATTCAATTGTAATTTTGGATCACTTTCTTTGTGTTGATCAGGAACTGAAAAGGAAGGAAGATGCAATAGCAAGAGGTTTGTTTGATTTCATGAAATTATATGAGACAATGTGGTTGGATGGAAGATTTTCCATCTTTGACATCCTGTGCTTTGTTTGGCAGCGGGAATTGTAATAGAAGAGAAGAATTGGCCACCATTTTTTCCTGTCATCCATCATGATATTGGGAATGAAATACCAATCCATCTGCAGAAGTTACAATATGTTGCTTTCACAACATTATTGGGTATGTTCTATAGATTTCAGGTTGAATGAATGGCACCTTCTTTTCATTTTACTTATTTCTTATCGATTGATTGAGTTTATTATAGTTGATTAATTGATTTAATTAGGTTTGTCTAGAAGTTTCCCTTTTATATTCAAGGAGAGCCTAGGGCAATTGTGTATACAGTATTGGTTGGGTCTCCTCTGTTTGAGGTCCCTATTTTTAAAGTTGTTAGGGTGATACTTTCTTTAGCCAGATTCAGGTAGACCATTCTCGAGTGTATTATCCTGTCTCTCTCTATCTCTTTCTTTCCTTGAGTGTATTTACTGGTCAATGGAATGATCTAGTACTTCTAAGAAAGTATACCCACTGTAACTCAATCTTACAAAAGTGCAGGTTTATGTATTTGCCTATTGTGGAACGTAGTGGCAGTTACTACAGCCTGGATCAAGGGTGAAGGTCAGCATGCATTCTTTTAGCTTGCTTCCCAAACTGATATATTCCATCTCCATATCTGAAATTTTCTTTGTTGTTTAGGTCCAACAATTTGGTTTCTTTCCATCATCTACCTCATATCAGGGGTTCCTGGAGCATATGTCATGTGGTATCGTCCTCTTTATCGTGCAATGAGGTAGGCTTTTTGTTGTTACCCATCTTGACCATTTTATTTTAGGTCACTAGAATTTGGGCTGTAAATTGGACCTGTGATAATCATAACCATATATATAGTCTACTTAAATACAGCCACTTTTGTGACTTATCATTTGCAGAATTTGATGTTCAAAAGTGAATAAATAAAGTTTCATTTTGCATGCCAAAAATATATAGAATTTAGAAACCAGTTGAGTTAGGGAAATGATGCTTCCTGTGGACTGATGACAGTGCCTGCTTTTTTGTGATCTTACTGGAGAATTTTTACGTGTGCAAGTATATTAACTTTCTGTTTAAAAACCATGATTGATTCTATGCCGCATATCTTATACACAATTCTTTTGGTCCTTATAACAGTTACCGGCTACTACTTGATACTCTGGTGGTATATATTGATTTGTTGAATTATGAGATATGATCAATCTGGAATTTTTAGATCTCCTTTGAAAAATTGTAAATGACATGACAACGAAGGGAATGTTTATGGAGAAATGGTAGATTCAACTAAAATGAAGGGGTGGTACCTCAGAAGAGGTTAACTTTAGTTTGCAAGATGTGGTTTTCCATTAACTTGTCAATTAGTTTGTGTTTGCAATGTGCTTCTCTTTCTTTTAATTTTATCCTCGACTCTTTTTCTGGTAACATTTTGGTACAACGTTTACAGGACTGATAGTGCTCTCAAATTTGGGTGGTTTTTCTTGTCATATATGGTAATATTATTTATGCTTTTAGATATTACTTCCCAAAATGAATATCTGTTGGTAAGTTTTTAACACTTTCCACTTTTTCGCTTGCAGGTCCACATTGGTTTTTGTGTTTTGGCTGCTGTCGCTCCTCCAATAATTTTCAAGGGAAAATCTCTTGCGTAAGTTACTTTTCACCTCTTTCAGTGATAAAAGGTTTTGTATGGTAGGTACTTGTTTAGAGGGTATTTATATTCTCAAATTTGTTCCAATCAATAATTATATCATGTTTGGGCTAGGTGTTTCAGTATGACTTCACTGTATATGAGAAAAGCATATTAATTGTTTGGCCACATTAATTTGCAGCTAGTTACATATCCTTTGTTGATTTAATGATGAAAGTTTTATCTGACTTCTGCAAAGTTTCATTTCAAGTTATTTGTCCATTCCTTAAATTAGCTTTGATGTTATGTGAATATAAACTTTGGTTTGGCTTGCAAGCTTATGTCCATGGACACAAAGACTAATGAATGGTTCTAAGGCGTATACTTCACTAAATTTAGCCCACCTATTTCAATATTCCATAAATATAATAATTTAAGATAATACTTAAACTATTCTAATACAGAATATTCCCATATTGGATACACAATAATTTTCATATACTAAAATACTTTTATCTCCATAATTTTCAAGACTTGGGCAATTTCTCGGCTTTACTAATGTTTGTTATCATGTTTTTGTAGGGGTATCTTGCCAGCTATTGATCTTCTGGGCCTCAGTGGTTTAGTTGGGGTAAGTTTAAACCAGTTATTTTATTGATCACTTTTATGAACATTATATCTTCGTCCTGGTTATAATGATAGATAGTAGGTTAAAGAAAAATGTAAAGGAGGGTGACGGTGTGTAATTATCTTTCAGGTTTTCTACTTCATAGGATTTGGATTTTTCAGTGTTGAAGCGCTGCTAAGTATCTGGGTTATTCAGGTTTGACAATTCATTCTGGACATTATTTGCCCAAAAGAAAAAGAAAATCATTCTGCAAATTCAATTCAGCTAATTTAACCTTCCATATATGGTTGATAATCTGCAGCAAGTTTACATGTATTTCCGAGGCAGTGGGAAAGCCGCAGAGATAAAGCGGGAGGCTGCAGCGAGGACCGTGATGTCTGCACTATGACCTTGTTTGATGTTTCCAAATAGGAGTTGCAATGTTATCCGCTTGACTCCCAAGTCCCATCCCATGTGAATCTCAACTAAAGTTGGATGTTCGAACCCCTCTTTGGTCACAGCCAGGCGTTAGCTTAGCTACTTACAGGATCATTTTTGACATTTGTTTTTTACTTGATGTAACCCTTTTCACTTTAATTCTTATTTTGAAGAGGAGGTTTCTAAGATGGGTGTTATTTTGTTTTCACTGTCTTCTTAGGAGCATGATCTATCAAATGTTCAACTTTAAACACTTTGAATGCGCCGGTCTACAAGTTTCATGTTAGGAAACACAACAGAAGCAAGTTAACTGTCGTTAAATGTGAAATTAATAATAATCAAAGGCACTGTGAAATAAATAAATAAACAAAAGAGAAAAAGTGAAATCCAAAGCTTGGAGTGAGGAGGGTTGGGTTAGGTTATTACTAAATATAAGTTGAGACTACTGCTGGGACGGGAACCAGTAACGGAGCCCAAAAGAGCCGAAATGTAAATTTGTATGTTCCAGTACCATTACCATTACCATTACTACCAGTTTCAGCCGTTGTAAGCCACGCCCACCAAAACCACAGACATGCTCCATTCTTGCTATGATTATTGCTACAGACAGCCTCACTGTTCCGTACAACAACAGCAGGAAAGAAGCGGCCATCATTCCCTTTCTCTGTGTAAGCCTTCCACTTTTCATTCTTCTCTTAAAGGTATGGTTTTTCCAGGGTTTTATCAACTTCGTCACCGTAACTTCCCCCAAACTGGAATATGCTCCTTTCCCAACAACAATTCGCAACCAGTTCAGCCGACCCTTCAAACTAAAATTGTATGTTCACCTCCCCCGAATCAGAGCTCTCAACTAAATGGGGTTCCTGTGGGGTTTAAGCTTAGGTGTCAATCAAATACTGTTACTTTGGCCTCCAAGAGTTCTTTTGTTAACGGTAAGAAAAGGAAGTATGGAGGTGTTTTGCCTTCCATTTTGCGGTCTTTGGATTCTGATGATGATATTGAAGAGACCCTTAATTCATATTATGAGAATTTGAATCCAAAAGAGCAGACTATTATTCTCAAGGAACAGAGAAATTGGAAGAGAGTTCTCAGGGTTTTTGATTTTTTTAAATCGCAGAAAGATTATGTCCCTAATGTAATCCACTATAATATTGTGCTTCGAGCATTAGGTAGAGCTGAAAGATGGGATGAATTAAGACTTTGTTGGATTGAAATGGCAAAAAATGGCATTTTACCAACAAATAACACCTACGGAATGCTCATTGATGTGTATGGGAAAGCAGGCCTTGTCATGGAAGCACTCATGTGGATTAAGCATATGCGACTAAGAGCACTTTTTCCTGACGAGGTCACAATGAGTACTGTTGTCAGGGTCTTGAAGGATGTAGGGGAGTTTGAGAGGGCTCATAGGTTTTATAAGGATTGGTCTGTTGGACGAGTAGAATTGGATGGTATTGAATTGGATACTATGATTGGTAAAGAAAATGGGTCCGGATCTGTGCCAATTAGTTTTAAACATTTTTTATCAACTGAGCTTTTCAGGACAGGTGGACGAACTTCTTTATCATGTGTTGCAAGTAGATTGGATGCGGAGAACGTGAGTAGGAAGCCTAAACTAACTTCCACATACAATACACTGATTGATTTGTACGGTAAAGCAGGGCGCCTGAAGGATGCAGCTGATGTTTTTGCAGAAATGTTGAAATCTGGGGTGCCAATGGACACAATCACTTTTAATACCATGATGTTTATCTGTGGCAGTAAAGGGCATCTTTCAGAAGCAGAGTCTTTGCTTAATAAGATGGAAGAAAGGAGAATATCTCCTGATACGAAAACTTACAATATCCTATTATCTCTGTATGCCAAAGCTGGCAATATTGACGCAACTTTGAAGTGCTATCGTAAGATCACTGAGAAGGGTCTTTTCCCTGACATTGTGACATATCGATCTATTATCCATATATTGTGTCAAAAGAATATGGTAAAAGAAGTAGAGGCTGTAATTGATGAAATTCAGAAGTCTGGTGATTGTCTTGATGAACATTCTGTTCCTTGTATTATCAAGATGTATGTTAATGAAGGTTTTCATGATAAGGCGAGGAATCTCCTAGGTCAGTTCAAAGGTAATATGTTGTCAAAAACGCGTGCCTCTGTGATGGATGTTTATGCTGAAAAGGGACTTTGGGCTGAAGCTGAGGCTGTTTTTAACGGAAACAAGAACTTGATGGAATGGAAGAGGGATGTTCTGGAGTACAATGTGATGATCAAAGCTTATGGTAAAGGAAAGCTTTATAACAAAGCAATTTCTCTCTTTAAAAGCATGAGAAATCAGGGTACTTGGCCTGATGAGTGCTCTTATAATTCACTTATTCAAATGCTCTCTGATGGCGATTTAGTTGATCGCGCAAGGGAACACTTAGCTGAAATGAAAGGCGCAGGGTTTAAACCGACCTGCCAAACATTCTCTTGTATTATAGCATGCTATGTACGTCATGGCCAACTTTCTGATGCAGTTGATTTGTTTCATGAAATGGTGGATACCGGTGTAAAACCTAACGAAGTTGTCTTTGGAGCTATAATAAACGGATTTGCAGAGAACAAAAAGGTTGAAGAAGCGATTCAATATTTCCAAATGATGGAAGGATGTGGGATCCCTGGAAACCAGATAGTACTCACTTCCCTGATTAAGGTTTATAGTAAGCTGGGAAAGCTTGACGAGGCCAGAAAAATGTATCAGAAGATGAAGGAGTTGAAAGGTGGTGCAGACACTTATGCGTCAAATTGTATGATAAATCTGTATGCACATCTTGGAATGGTATCTGAAGCTGAGTCAATATTCAATAATTTGAGAGAAAAGGGTGAGGCAGATGGGGTTTCGTTTGGAAGTATGATGTATCTGTACAAGAATATGGCTATGCTGGATAAAGCTGTTGATGTAGCAGAGAAAATGAAGCAGTCAGGCTTATTGATGAATCGCCCGGCATATAAGAAGGTGATGGCATGTTATGTGATCAACAGCCAGCTGCGTGAATGTGGTGAACTGTTACATGAGATGATTAGCCGGAATATAGTACCTGATCGTCAGACATTTAGAATGTTGTTTCGTGTGCTGAAGAAAGGAGGTGTTCCAACTGAAACCATAAGGCAGCTGCAGACATCTTACCAGAAAGGGAAGCCTTATGCTAAGCAAGCTGTTATTGCTTCTGTTTTCTCTACAGTGGGTTTACATGATTTAGCACTTAAATTGTGTGATACCATCAGAAAATCAGACATTGATCTGGATTCGTTTGCCTACAATGTTCCAATATATGCGTATGGATTGGCTGGGGAGATTGACAAGGCCCTCAACACCTACATGAAAATGAAGGATGAGGGCCTTGAACCAGACCTTGTTACTTATATTAATTTGGTCCGTTGTTATGGGAAAGCTGGCATGGTTGAAGGCGTGAGAAGGATCTACACCCAACTAAAATATGGAGGAAAAAAGCCCAGTGATTCGTTGCTGAAGGCCATTATAGCAGCTTACAAAAGCGCCAACAGGCATGACCTTGCTGAATTGGTCAATCAAGAGAGAAAGGTGGGCTTTGATTTGGAACAGTATTCTGACTCCGATTCGCAGCTGCATTCTGATTCTGAACCTGAAAATGAGTCTGACGGGAATTCTCAATGATTTGTAGAGAAGTTTTAAGTTTGACATGAAGTCCCATGTTAATCACACTGTACAGTGACAAGTCATCCAGTACAGGAGATTTATGTTTCCTATTGTTGCATTAGTAAAGTTGATACTACGAAGGTATAGATTGTAAATCATGAGTTGGTAACAATAATTACCTGTTGTACTTTTCTTGTTTCGCTGTGGATAAAGAAATACTTAATGAATTACTGTACTAAGAAATTATTTAAATATGTAGATTATTCAAAAGTTCTTAATTAATGTTTGGTCAATCAGATTTGTTAATAAAAAAGAATTTTTTTTTTTACCAGCAACGATTTAAGTCTAGAAATATTATTCACATTTTACTTTTTCTCCTGCCTTTTGCTGCATGTTCTTGGTTTCTCCTTATCGGTTTTATCCTTTACACCTCCCTTGCTTTCCCTTTCTTACTTCCTTCACTGTGTTGTTCCCTTCTTTGTTTTCCTGTTACTGCTTCATTCTCCTAGTTTCATATTTTTGACCTCCCGTTGAAATTAAATGCTTTTTTGTCCTTTTTGTTTTTGGTCTTTTTAGCTTATCCATTTGTTATTCTTAAGAATGATTTTTCAAGAACGGCTATAATTTTTCAAATATGCCTTCTACCGTGTTTTGATTCTTTGCTGTTTTTTATCTTAAAGTCAGCAAAATGCTTGGATTTAGTTGGTATAACTTGGAAGCTTTGACTCTCTAACCCCTCCCTTCTCGCTCTTCCTCTAAAACACAATTTCTTCCTAATTTGGACGTACTTCCTCTCTCGGCTGGCAAGGAGAGGAGAAGGTTGTTGCTTGTCAAACATTACCTTTTACTCCCACGTCCATAAACCCTGCTTGAGAGAGCTTAAGCTCTTCTTTGCACTATTGACCTCCTAATTTTAAGGGACTTTTGAGCATGCCTCATGCCCTTAATGTGATGATGGAAGGAGCTAAAAGTTGGATTTTTTTCTTGGAAGAAAATTCTTGAAAAGGGAAGGGATTGATTAAATGAAGTATTAATTTTAGAAGATAAGCATAACTCCTCTAAATATCCATAGTTCATGGAATGTGGGAGGTATTAATTTTCCCTAGAAACAACAATCCTTAAGTGATTTTATTTTGTATAATAAACTTGTGTTGATTGGTATTTTGGAATCAAAGCACAATCAAAAGAGCTTATGGAACTTAAGAACTTTAGGCAAACAATGGTTAATTTTCTCTAACCACCAATTTCATTATTTTGGGAGAATAGTGATAGCCTTTGATC
>JANQBM010000009.1:11515014-11528115 GCA_025594535.1 Erythroxylum domingense | reverse complement strand
TAACAAGAAGATATTCAACTTTCATGCAGACCAAATTCACCAATTCTGCCAAATTCAACCCCAATTAAATCTCTAAAGTTTCTGCACATAAAATTCAACTTCAGGTCATAAACATTCACTGTTCATGCCTACACCAATGTTTACTTTTAAGGCTGAATTAAGAACTCTTAAGGACAGAAGTAGATTTCACTTTCTGAATATGAAATGTAGCTACACGCTCCTAGTTTCTTTTAAGCCAAAAACCAGATCAATTGGACACCCATGTACAAAGTTATGGTCAAAAACCTGAAAATACCTCTAAACATAAAATTCCAGATTTTGTACTTTGAATTGTGTTGTTGTTTAGGAGTGAATTATGATGTTTTGATGGATTTGAATTAATAGAAAGGTTGGGTTGTGTGTGCGGCCACTTTTAGGCCAAATGGTGAAAGATAGGTTGTGACTTGTTTATTGTGAATTTGTGAAGTAAAATGAGTGTTAGATGATGTTAAATTGGAATGGAAGATATAGGATGTGAAAAATTGAACAAAGTGGTCTTCAGAAAAATTGTAGTTTGTCCTTTTAGCTTTCCAACTGTATATCACAGGTAAATTTTGGACTACTGAAGAAAGGGATATTGCCTTTACTTGATAACATCACTAGTGTTGGCATAGGCTGCAACACTATCCCTAACAGAAAATTGTTTTCTATTTTTTAATGATTAAATTGTATTCATATAGGCCGAATTAGACAAAGTTGTCTCATAAACATTGTAGCTTATTCTCTTAGCTTTCTAATGGTATAAAGTTTGTAATTTTTGGATGGCATAATTGAGAGATATGAGTTTTACAAGTTTGAGTGTGGTGTATGGAACGATGGTGCATGCATCCTTCAATTATGAGAGTGCACGATCATGCACAAGCACGATCGTGCACTCATCCTTTAACTATGGAAGTGCACGATCGTGTACCAGCCCTTCACATATTTGTGCACAATCTATAGTATTGTAGGTATAACTCATGGAATACTGAACGAAATTGAATTATTGTTGTCTCTTTTGAAACTTAATACATAGAGGAACATTTGTTTAGAAGAACGTATTGTTTAAAAATGTCAGTTTCTAGGTCAAAATAGTCATACAAGTTTGACCAGAAATCTGCCTGAGAAAATATGGAAAAAGTGCAGGAAAATTATCGTAGGCAGTGATTTTTCTTCGTGAAGATGTTTTGATGGTGCAATGTTTGGACCTACTTATGTTAGGGTATTTCCATATGAGGTATTACGGTTTAAATAAGAGATTAAATGGATTTAGTCTATGTTGAATGAAAGGATTAAGGTGAGTAAAGCGTATTTTGGACTAAAGAATGTTTGGAAGGTGCTGTAAATTGTTTATAAAGTGTATTAAAGAAACATATTCTAGAATTTGTCATTGAATATGCATAATACATGATACATTTATAAATGTGCTTATTCATCTGAATGTGTAATGTTGTAATGTGAAAATGTAAGTGATTGTATATAGAAGAGCACGTTGAGTGACCGCTTCTAGATATTGTCAGGACTTCAAGGCAATAAACTAAAAGGAGCAATTGTGAGTAACCTAAGATGGTCTCACCTTAATTGTTTTTTTTATTATAAATTGAATTTATATTAGATGTACATGTACTATTTTTCAGACATAAAATGACCGAGGCGTTTGATGCATGAATAACATATTAGAAGTGTTCCTTTAACGTGAATGTGTATGAATAAATGTTTTCTCAACTTCTATGTTGAATGTCAGACCAAGTTCGATGACCAGTGTGAATGACAAACTGAATGGTAATGTAATGGAATGAATACGATGATTGAATATGTCTAATGCATTTCATTCTATGAATGCATGAAATATAAAGGCAGTTGTGGCTAGAGTCACCATTGAAAAAGAGTTTAAAGCTCAGACATCTATGGTAAGAGCTTATGGCTCAATATGTATAAAGAGCCTTGTATCCCCAATGGTTAAGGGGCAGTATGAATGAGCCTAGTATTCACAGCAGATATGGGACAGTGAAAAAGGCAGTCGGTTATAACAACGTAATAAATGAATTTGAGTCTCATAAACATTGCATACACATATGTTATGAATAAATTGAGCAATTGCAATGTTTTGATAACTTTTCTTGTATGAAATATGTGAAAGCTTATCGATGAATATGTTCTGCACGATTGCAATTAAATGATGAATTATATGGATTTTGATATGTGATAATTGTGAACAAAGTGTTTTGTGATTTTACTTGAAGATAATCGATATGATGCGAATTAAATGATAACAGGAATTGTTGTGTTGCATGACAAGAGTGAACCATCGAGGATGGTTACTCAATTGAGTTTTCCAAGCTCAACCAAATTGTAAAATTGACATTTTCAGGATTGACAGAGCACGACTTAGCTTCTAATACTACTTAGAAGAGATTTTGTGCAACTTTTGAATAGAAGACATAGCTCAAAGGTCGGTCAACTAGGACTAAAGGATTAGCCCTAACTTTTGTTACTTCCTCATGTATGTAACATACTGTGTAGACAGAGTTATAGACTCTGATAAGTTGATAGTGTATAAATATGGATGATGGATATAATGCTACATTGTAAATTAGGATTTATGAAATGAAATGAGGAAACTTTGGGATTTTGAACATTGTGCTAGTTATGATTTAATTATGATGCCATGCAATGTATAGAAAATGAAATAGTTAGCACGCCATTTTTGTCGAGCATGTGCACATTCGTCCAAGGGTTATATGGAAATGTGTCATATGTGAGTGGGGTGTTACACCGTAGGCGCTATTACATTATCTTGGTTCTACTTTTGACCGAGATTTTGAAGTTTTTGGATTTTATAAAACGAGTTCTCTAGTTAGTGCTAGGAAATCTTCCTCCAGACCAGAGGTTTTTCCACTCTCCATTTTCTTTCTCCATGGTCTGTACTTGCCCAGCGAGCAAGCTCACGGGAGACAGAGCCTAGGAAAAAGGGCGAGAGCAAAAAGAGAAAGGTGGGAAGAAAAATTAACTAGAAATAGAAGGGAAAATAGGGCTAAAAGGGTAAAAGGCTTAGAGAGAAGGGAGAGAAAGTCTTTAGCTACTAATAATCATTATTGTTTCTATTTAAACCTATAAATTCAACTTAGTAAAAACTAGAGTCCAAAATTTGAATGCTACTTCTCTACAATGATGAGAGTATACTAAAACATTTGCTAAGACAAACTTAAAATAAAATAAAAAAACCTCAAAACTAACAATTGTAAGTGCATAAAAGAAAAATGGAAAAAGCACATTTGATGTTTAAAGGAAACTTACTCAATCACTAACTAAGTGTAAAAAGAAGCAAAGATATAAATGGGAAATAGAAAAATATCTAATGAATTAAATTAAAAGGAACTTATACTATACAGTTGCTAAAGACTATTCTATAATTTATAGCAAAATGGAGCATTGGTCGTTGCTTAGAATAGTGGCTAAAAAACATAAAGAAGGAACAAACATTAAGCACACTTGAGAAGAAAAGAAAACCAATATAAAACAAAAAGTTTCTTTAGCTAGCTCATTATTTAAAATTTCCAGGTTCACAATTGCCTCTTAATAAGTGATGTATGTGAAACATATATATATTTTTCTTTGTTTTTATGCTTAAAAAACTTAGTTTATTCAATTTATTATATTTTTAAGTAATCAAGAATATCCTACCTTGGGATGTGATTTGTTAACAATCAAAGGGAATTGTAAGAAAAAGCATATAGAAATCATAATTTTTTCTTAGACACATCTTGACATATGATTATGCTTTAACCCACGTCCCTCTTAAACCACAAAGAGAAGAAAACATAGTCTATAATATGAGCAAAGCGAAACCATTAAACGTAAACACAATTATTTCTTAACTTGTGTTTTCCTAAAGAAAATTTATAGAAAAATACATGGCTGAGGACATAGGTGTGTTATAGCTAGTATCCCCCTTTAGAAAGTTATAAAAAGATACAAAGTCTAAGATAAGGCTGAAAAAAGTACCTAAGTGGTAGGAAATTTTAATTTAGAGATCTTTTATTATCCTTTTATATTCTAAACATAAGGTTAGTTTTCAAGAGGTGTAAGAACCATCGAGAGATTAATTTCAAAGCTATTTTTGATCGAGAAGAGGAATGGAGATTGATAGGTACTTAATTGATTATTTAATTATTTCATAACACTTAGCGATTAAGGATAATAAATTTTTTAAGGTAATCACTTTGACTTGTATGTGATTTTAGGCACAATTCAGAAGCAAAAAAGTTAAAGTGAGTCGAAAGGATGATATTTGGGCCATTTTTTTAAGATTAATTTTAACTTGTCTTTATGGACCAAGAAGAAGAAAATTAAAAGACAAGAAGAAAAAAAAGAAACACAGAGAAGAAGAGTTAAAATTGTTCACAACATGCAACTGGAAAATAAGGAATTTGAAAGCTTTGCATGTTTCATGCAACAACATAAAGTTAAAAGATGATGGATGGTCTAACCACTTGAAAGGCAAAGACCTAAACGACAACAACCTAAAACATAAAGAAAACAAAATTTATAGCATATATTGGAAACACAAGAAGGAAACAACAACGCAGGTGGACAGACAGAAGCAAGCATGAGACGACATCACAGTTGGGAAGGAGCAGTGTGAAAGATGGCAACGCAACTAGGAAGGAGCAGCGTGAAATGGTAACATAGATGAAGAAAACGTCAGTAGCATAACACATACTAGTCCACACCAAAATGCAACACATGCTAGTGATAATCAAGAGATTAAATGATGCAGTAGTAGCCTAAGCCAAGGCACCAAAACACGTAGTCCAAAGGAAAATAATGCAAGAGGTTCATAAGTTTTAAGTAAGTAAAAAACACTATAGATGGACCAACAAATAAATCATTAAATAGATAGAACATTAGCAGAAGGTTAGGCAGAAAAGAGAGGAGGCGCAGTAGCAGTTGGTCTTCGGTTGGGACAATTTTTATGGGGGCTAAAGCATTTTCTTGAGAGACCCATAGACAGCTAGACGTCTCGACATCATTTCAGAGGTGACATCGATGCTGACGACTCGAGTTAAACATTCCTTTCGTATTTTTGTTGTTTTTTTCTCTCTTATTGAATTGATTGTGTTATCCTAAGCATATGGATTTGGGTTTTGTGTATGAATGATTGTATTATCATTATTGCACGATTATTTGTGTATGAACCCATTGGGTATTATGAAAAGATGATTTTAATGGTTGATTGAACCATTTATTTGCAAACCCACTGCTAGAATTTTGATATAATCCGTAATTGTTATGTTGAAATTTAGGTGTAGTGACTAATGATTCGTAATAATTAGGGATAATATGACCTGGGTTAAATGACGCATCGTATGTGATTAATCAGTAGTTGCCCTGATTAATCAGTTTTCCTAATTCATAATATTACTTCCCAATTGAATCTAGAGATCATATCCTAGGTTCAGTAGTTAGGTTTAATTAATGATCGTATCTTGAATAAACACTTCCTAAAGGAAAACTTGGGTTAATTATTAACCAACGATTAATAGTTGCTAGGAGAGGTTAGAGAACAAAAAATCATTGAAATATGTTTAATTAAGGTGTAGGTAGAGATTGAACCAAAGAACCAGGTCCCTACCAAATTCCCCACTTTTATCATTTTTGTATGTTTTATTTAATTTATTTTTATTTGTCTAGTTTCATTTTATTTTCTTATTTCCAAAATCCAAAATCCCTTAACCTAAACACCGATTAATTTCATTTCAACAACTTTACACACATTCTCTATAGGATCGACTTAGACTCACCACTGCTATAGTAGTAGTTTGGCTTTTATTTTAGCTAACACTACAACATGCTGTCAATTTTGACGTCATTACTGGGGGTGTTGTGTTTTAGTTTTTATTTGTGATTTTAATTGGTGTTTCATATATATATATTTGTAAATAATTTCAGTTATTTCATGATCATTTCATTAATTTGTTTTGTGTTTTTTATTTAAAAAATAAAAAATCATGGATGGAAGTAATTTTTACTTTAACTCTTATTCTCAATTCGACAACCAAGGCGGGACTGATCAACCTAACTTTGGTTCTGGATGGGATAACCATCAGAATTACTTCTATGATAGTTTACAAGACATTCAACAATTTTTATGTGGAGCAGAAGTCTTTTGTCATAACTCAGGTATGCCTTTGGATGACTATATTATGACTTCTAATACTGGCCATCTTCAATTTCAAGAGGGTATAAGGCAACTTCAAGAGATTATATAACCACTTCAACAGAATACCCTATAATTCTAAAGGCAATCTTGGTCTAGTTTCCAAGATGTGAAGAGCCAACAAAACTCAGTTAAATCTCTGGAAGAATTGATGAATGTTGTGATTGCTAACAATCTCCAACTTCAATAGAACCTAAAATAACAGTTCTAATAGTTATAACAGAAATGAGGCATATAATGTCTAGAAAGCAGAACTTGTTAAGCCAAATGGGTGAAATGGTAGTGAGGATCAACCACCTAGAATCATAAATGGAAGCGGAGTAGCTATATCAACCCAAGGCATACCCTATGGACATTAGTTCAGAAATCTTATTAAGTGATGAAGAGCTTGAGAATTTTGAGAGCAATACTTAAGGAATTGCTTGTGTGGAAGAAGTTGAGGAGGAGCTCGAATTAGAAAAAGATAAATCTTTTAGCTCGGAGGTAAAAACTGAGTTCATAATTATTGTTGAGACTAACTCTTTAACTTTACCTAGTAGGTTAGAGGAATTAAATGAAGAAGAAAAAGGATAAGAGACATTTGAAATATTTTCAGATTGTATGAAGTCAATCGAGATTGAGAATCTGATGACGGGGAAGATGCTGAATGGGGATGATGATTAACTAAGGCTTTATCTGGAATAGCCCTGCGTGAAAGTGGTGATAACTGTAATACTAGAAGATCATAATTTTGTCATGTGAGGAAAGTATAGAATCAAGCCAACGACCCTAAGCCAAGGCACTTCTTGGCAAACAACCCAAGGGAAGTAAATTTCTGTTCTTTACATTTTCACATTTCTTTTCATATGCATGTGTGTTATTTGTTGGTTTGTTTCTTGCTTATTTTAAGTTTTCAATCAAATTGAGAGAAAGAATAAAATAAATAATTTTTTTTTCTATTGCTTATAGGATTATATAGTCATAAGTAGATAATGAATTGACTACAAAATTTCATAGCAACTTTAGCATGTATTTTTACTCTTATGATTGGTCGATATACATTATCTTTAGAAGAGTAGTGACTAGTGGTAGACAAAGCTGGTGAGATTTTAAGCCTTATTAGACTGACACGTTCATATCAGTCCCATTGTCTTTTGATAATTCATGATCTTTATGACATGGACATCTTGACTTTGCTTTGAATTTCTATTCGAGATCACATTTTTATCATGCGCATTAACATGGATATGATTAGGCATTTTTTACTTTTCCGAACTATATTAGCCAAATAGCCTACCCATTATATGATTTTCCTTTTTGATAAACCCCCTTGAGCTTTATTTACCTTTTCTTTATGTATTAGCCACATGACATGCCTTAACTAAATGTCCTTCCCAAGCCTTGAAACTAGTGGAACATTTGTTGATTGTTGAGTATGTGGATATACAAAAGTATAAATGTGGGGGTATTTATATGTGTAGGTTAGTTATAATGTTGGAATGTTATGCCTTATCATTGAAATTCCCAAGTTGATGTAGTTTATTTTAACTTTTATAAGGAAAGTAAGAAAGAAAAGAGAAAAGAAAAAGGAAAAGAAAGAAGAAATTTTTTTAAATAAATGTATCAAGGAGAAATTGCATATGTCTTGAAAATTTGTTTATGATTAATGCATCCTCCTAAAGTTGTTAATGAATGTGTTATTGGAGTATATTGAATATAAGGTAGATGTTGGCTTAAAAGGTTAACTTTTTGTGGTTTCAATGTATTGTCATTGCATGAGTGATTCCTTTGCATTGGTATATGCTTCATATGGCTTGCGTGTGAGAGTTGAATTGGGATGTGAAATATAAATGTTGCATTTGTCATAACTGACGGTACCTAGTTTTTCATTAGTGTTAACTTATGCAATTTATGTCACAATAAGATTATATATTCTTAGAACATATAGGAATTGAATAAATATTTTTTGGGTCTTTGAGCTTAATTTTAATGTTTTGCCCAAGGATGACCAAAAGCTAAGTGTGGGGGGAATTGATAAGTGCTTAATTGATTATTTAATTTATTTCATAACACATAGCGATTAAGGACAATAAATTGCTTAAGATACTCACTTTGACTTGTATGTGATTTTAGGCACAATTCAGAAGCAAAGAAGTTAAAGTCAGTCAAAAGTATGATATTTGGGTCATTTTTCTAAGATTAATTTCACTTGTCTTCATGGAGCAAGAAGAAGAAAATTAAAAGAAAAAAAGAAAAAAAGAAAACACAGAGCAGAAGAATTAAAGTTGTTCATAACATGCAACTAGAAAAATAAGGAAGTAAAAAGTTTTGCATGTTTCATGCAACAACATGAATTTTAAAGAAGATGGACAATCTAACCTACTAGGAGGTGAAGACCAAAATGACAACTGTCCAAAATATGAAGAAAATGAAAATGACAGTAAATATTGTAAGCACAAAAAAGAAATGACAATGCAAGTTGACAGATAGAAGCAAGCACGAAATGACAACGCAACTGGGAAGGAGCAGCGTGAAACAGTAGAACATATGAAGAAAATGCCAACAGCAAAACACAATGCACACTAAGGACAACTAAGAGATTAAATGACACAGTAGTAGTCTAAACTAAGGCACCAAAACACTCAGTCTAATGGAAAATAATGCAAGAGGTCTATAGGTTTTATGTAAGTAAAAAACACTATAGATGGACCAACAAATAAATCACTAAATAGATAGAACAATAGCGGAAGGTTAGGCAAAAAAGAGAGGAGGCATAGTAGTAAATGGTCTTCAGCTAGGACAATTTTCATGGGGGCTGAAACATTTTCTTGAGAGATCCGTGAAGGGCTAGACGTCCCGATGCTGGATCGAAAGTGCCATCGACACCAGCAACCTAAGTTAAGCATTCCTTTCATATTTTTGTTGTTTCTTTCCTTTCATATTTTTGTTGTTTCTTTCCCTCTTATGGATTTGGGTTTTGTGTATGAATGATCGTATTATTGTTATTTTTCGGTTATTTGTGTATGAACCCATTGGGTATTGTGAAAAGATGATTTAATGCGTTCATTAAATCGTTTATTTGCAAACCCATTGCTAGAATTTCGATTTAATCTATAATTTTTATGTTGAAATTTATATGTAGTGACTAATGATTCATAATCATTAAGGATAACATGAACTAGGTTAAATGATGCATCGTATGTGGTAATTGCCTTGATTAATAGGTTTTCCTAATTTGTAGTGCTACTACCCAATTAACTCTAGAGATTGTATCGTAGGTTATTCGATAGTTAGGTTTAATTAACGATCGTATCTTGATTAAGCACTACCTAAGGGAAAAGTTAGGTTAATTAATAACCACAATTAATAGTTTCTAGGAGAGGTTAGAGTGAACAACAAATCATTGAAATATGTTTAATTAGGGTGTAGGCCGAGATTGAACAAGTACCGAATTCCCCACTTTTATCATTTTTCATATGTTTTCTTTAATTTGTTTTTATTAGTCTAGTTTCATTTTATTTTCTTATTTCCAAAATACAAAACCCCCTTAACCTAAAAATCAAGCAATTTCATTTCAAAAACTTTATACACACTCTCTATAGGATTGACCTAGACTCAGTGCTACTATAATAGTAGTCTAGTTTTTATTTTGACTAACATTATGATGCGCTGTTAGAGATCATCTTAATAGATTAGAGGTGAATCAAATACAAAGATTTCATCTAGAATTCTTTCTACCTTGATATCTTTTATTTTATCACTTATGTTTACAAGTAAAAACATTTTTTGTGGCTAGTTTTTTTTATATATTTAGATAAATGAATCCTAGTATTGTCTTTATTACAAATTGACTCAATACTATTTGTAGATTGGGAATTATTTTTGTAAAATATATTTGAATATTTTTAATTTAGATTTAATTATGCTAACAATTAGATATGATATTAATTTTTATGTGTATGATTTGATAGAACCAGTATATGAGTAGATCATGACTCAATATTATATGTTATATGTATTAGTAGAGATAGGATTACGTAAACACTCTAGTATTAGGGTCAAACCTCTTATGGAAGATAAAAAAAATTTAATGCATTCCTATGAGTTTTAACTAGGTAAAGTTATCAATTAATCAACTTAATAGTAGGAGGTTTACAAACAAAAGAGAGAAATTTCATAACCTTATAATTTATGTTAGTCTAAATTATTCAAATCCTTTAAGGTTATTGAATTATGATTTCAAAGAAGATACTACAAAGAAACCTTATATAGACATTACTTACATCTAAATTCTCTATTTGATTATTTACTTGGATTTGTTCTTAATGGGGTTTACTGCTTTGTTTAGATTTTATTTCATTTTATTAATTATCCATCATTAATCAATAAATATTTAATTTCTTTACTTGTTATTAGTAAAAGAGTGATAATTGTATATGCATGTTTTTATGGGTTGTTTAGTTTGCATTTAAATGTTAATTTGATTGTTTAGTATGTGTTTAGGTTAAAATTGTGTTAGTTAGTAGATATTTGGGTTTTAAGAGTTTTATGGGTTAGAGTATGCTTTTGAGCTTGAATTTTATATATTTGAGGTGCTTTGAGGAGTTTTCTAGTGATTCAGGGTAAGTATTAAAGAACGGAGAAGATTCGGAGAAGGGCTTGACCCAAAACCAGAGCGACGATTGTGGCAAACAAACCATGATCGTGATAGAACCGAATGCAAGATGCCACGATCGTGGCATGTTCTACCACGATCATGACAAAGAACCAAACAAGGGGGCCATGATTGTGGACTGTGTGATAGAACAAATGCACAGCCTTCCCAACTTAAGTTTTCGAGGGAATTTTCAGACCTTTCAGACCCAAACAAATGGCCTACGATTTCCTAAATTAGAAAATCCTATAAAAGGAATTATGATGAAACCCTAAAGAGAGCCTCCATTTGCTACATTTGAAAAACCTTCAAGGAAGAAGAGAGAGGAGGAAGAAGAGGAGAGAAAGGAGTGGGCAGTTGTAACAGTTACATTCTTGAGCCATCCCAATCCTTTCTAAGTGATATTTCCATTTCATCTTGTTATTCTTTTCTTTTAATGTATATGATGAGTGTGATGATGATGGTCTAAACTCTTTAGGGATTTTGAATTGATTCAATGTTAATCTAGGTATCTTTTGTGTTGATTGATTGGGTATTGTGATTAACTGCAGTGCTTGCATGTTTTGATAATAAACTGAAAGGGTTAATCGAATAAAAGATTAGGTGGACTAATGAGAGTTAAACGACTCGATAGACCACAAGATTAATCAAATCGGTAATTTATACAGAGAGAGATCCCCTGTGAGGACCTAGTTGTTCATTAGAACACTTAAGAACTAATTAGGTTATGGACTAATAATTAATTGAGAGATTACATTTTCAGTTACTCAACTTAATTAGGGATTATCAATTAGGGCTTCACGATTATAACTTGATAGAGAGTAATCTATCCCTCGATAGTCTAAAACTGACATTATATTAACACATAAGTGACTAGATTAGCATTGATGGTAGGATAAATCACCCTCCTTCATAATTGGTCAATTCTTCTTGGTTGATTTTCAATTGTCAAATTGGTGGTGCTCAATTTCATTTCCTTGCTTAATATAGAAATTTTGTTTCTATCATTCCATATTCTCATATTTACTTTTCTGTTTAGTCTTTCTTTTCATTTTAATTATCCTTTAGGCCTTAAATAACTTAGGATTTGATTAAACCAACTCCTTAAGGGATTGACACCTCTTATACTATACTCACGACCCGTGAGCTTGTGGTATTTGAGGATTTTAAATAGATTAAAATTTGCTAAACAAGTTTTTGGCACCGTTGTTGTAATAACCTATTTCCATACTATAGGATTAAAATATTATATTACTGATCCTCATGAGTTGCATGATTATAGAATGTATTTACTACATTTAGAACATGATTTCATGATTTCATGAATATGCATAATAATAGCATACACACGTGATTTATGATTTTGAAAAACATTGCAAAAATGGTATGTGTACTCAATTGACATATTCTGGGGTATGAAAGGTTTAAAATAATTGTGATATGAATGTGCATTATTAATGTCTTGTCTTTTTGTTTGATGGATTACAATTATTAATTTGGAATTAATTGTCATAATTGGAAGATTGATGGATTAATATGTACATTTAGTCTAGGAAAAATTCAAGAAGCAAAACAAGTTGACATGTGGACTAAGCCTATTAAATGAGTGAAAAATGGATTGGAGAATTAAATGACAAATGGCTTAGGAATTTAGTGACATTTGGAAGCCAAAGAAGGAGGACATGTGTCTTGCTTATTTACATGACAAGTGTCTGTAATGAAAAAACACTCATCCTACATCATATGACCAACACATTTCGCTCCTTTGTAATGTTTTTGTTGTACTCTCTCCTTCTCCTCCCTCTCACTGTTGAAATCTACACCTCACCCACACCTTTGGATTTCTACTTTAATTCTGTACATTACCACCCCAAAACCCATACAAAATCCATCACAAAGATAGCTTTAGAGGCAGAATATTGTTACATTTTGCTATCTTCTTCTTGCCATTGTCGAAACTAACCTACTCCCTCACTATTCCTGAAATGTTCTTGCATGCATGTGAGACTAAGCAAGCATGACATTTGGAGGTGGCATTCAAGCTAATCAAGTAAGTGAAATGCTGACCTATTGTGGTATATATTAGCAGAATTTTTATTATGACTGAATAGGTGTAACATCCTTTTACCGTAGGGTACGCACTGGGTTGCCCACAGGTCATTCCGGTACATATCCTAAGATAAGGGAGAGCTACGTGTGATCACTACAATCACTCCACATGGCATCACAT
>JANQBM010000009.1:11495174-11514914 GCA_025594535.1 Erythroxylum domingense | reverse complement strand
AATTCCAGATTTTAGATACATTTATCAAACAATCCATACTTAAGTTATAACCTCAATTAATAACCTAAACATATCAATCACTTTAATCACCTATTCCAACATCAAATTAGTTCATTTCAAGCCTCAATCAAGTCCAGATAAACCATATGAAAGTAACTTATCATTAGTTGATTCAAACTTCACAAAAAAAGAAATGTTCACGTTCATTGCCTTTCCCACAATCGTGGGTTATGTCATCTGAAAATGTCCAACCAATTTCCTCTATGTTTTTCCATATTTTAAACTTTTTCTTACAAAACTCTAAACATCTTATGCGTAGTTCATCATTTATACCTCATTTCCTCATCATTTTCACCTCAATTCCATCTTGAAATCATCCATAAAATAATCTATAAACTATTATTGATCATTTACACAAAAATAGAACACAAACATATCCATTTCTTCATCAACGTTCAAGCACACTTCACACACCATTAACACTATCCATCTATCTCAAATCAATTGCCATAAATGTTATGATCCATATATCACAAAAAGCCAATGATTCACTTACTTGTTTAACTCCAAAGCTTCTTCAAATCATCAAATAAACCTAACTCTCCAAGCTTACACGATCATCACCGTTTTAAGGAGGAAAAGGTTAGGTTTTTATCAACAAGGTTAAGACAACTAGATATTGTAGTGATAAGGTGGAAGATTGTGGCAAAAACTAAAAATCATGACTGTGATGAGTAAGTATCGTGAATGGAGAAGAAGGAGAAGATAAGAGCATGTAATAAAAAGTAGAAGTGAAAGACAAAGATGGTCTTTCAAAAGTGTATATGTAACGTGTGGGATAGATGTGTGGCAAGTGGTGTGACACTTGTCACTTAGCCACATGTCTTATTCCTATGGTTCCAATTGTCTCTTAATAACTAGTATATTAGTCTCTCAATCTCCAAGCCATTTGTCACCTAATTTTCTATGCCAAATTTCACTAAATCCTAATACCACGTGTCACTTATTTCTACTACCATATGTCAATTATTTCTACTACCATGTATCGATTTGTCTTGCCAATTGGCATTTTTTTCCTAGAACAAAAAAATACATATAAATTCATAAATCTTCCAATTGTAACAAATAAATTCCAAATCAATAATTGATAACTATCAGACCAAAATTCAAAACATAATTGTGTACAAAAATCTGTCAAAATATGTCAATTGACTGCTTATACAATCTTTGCATTGTGTACAAAAATCATAATTCATGTGTATGTATGCTAATGATATGCATGTGAATGCAATTCGCCTCTTAATTTTCCAATGCTATTTCTCACGTACAAAGGTCTAGGAGCCTATTTCCTAACCCCTAGTATAGAAAACGGGTTATTACACTTACAAAAAGGGTTATCCTAAGCTATATATAGGCACAAAGCAATCATTTGTGTAACATCCACATACCCCATGGAAGGATACGTAGATGCTACAAACAATGGAGCCAAAATAAACCAAAACATGCCAAACACATTTTCAAAAACTCAAGGAATAACATTTCATTCATTATTGATTGAATCACATTCGGAACATAATTTATACATGATACTTATTATATACAAGCCTCAAATCTAAAACCAAATTGTATTAACGTTATTGCAAACGATTTTCATCAAAATACAAGACATCAACTACATCACAAAAACAAACTCAAATGTACATCTTGTCAAAACAAAACACATCTTTCTTTGCTCATTGCGGTTGTCTTTGTCCCAGTCTTTAAACCTTCTTATCAGAACTTACACGGAGGTAAAACTACCGTGCTAAGCATAAAGATTAGTGGGAATTACTAAATAAAATATGATTTGGCGACTGTTTTCTAATAGTCGTCTAACATTCACATATACAGAATCAGATCACATTTCAAAAAAACTTTAATTGTGAATATAAAAATGCAATCCAATCAATATGTATCATATAACAAAATATGCCAAATCAAAACAGGATATATTTGTTTCAAAGCAAAACTTACAGGTATTAGAACATAATATCCAAATTTCAGAACTGAACTTTAAAGTACCTGAACAGAACTTATCTGTATACTATATCAGAATAGAACTTAGTTATTTCAGAACAGAGATTAATTATATCAGAACTGAGCATGTAACGAAATACAAAACAATTTAGCCTACTAATCCTTTTTATAGAGGTAGGTAACGGGATTGGAACAGAAGATATCACGTTTGGTATCTGAAACAGAAGAGACTTAAGTCTCTGAAATAGAAGAGAGTTAAGTCTCTAAAATAGAAGACACAGAAGTGTCTAAAATCAGAAGACACCGAAGTACCTGGTACAAAAGACACCTTAGTGTCTGGTTACAGAAGAAACCTTAGTGTCTAATTACAGAAGTAGCTGCTATCCCTTCTAGGCATGCCTATTTAGCCACGACTAGGACTCAGTAGTTTTAAAACAAACCATTTCAAATTTCAGAATTTTATGCAAAAGATGAAGAACAACTTATGTTTTTATTTAATTTCGCTCCAAATGACTATATTCATTGACATTTGATCAAACATAACATACCTTAGAAATACAAATATGTGCAATTATTCATCAATAAAAGTGTTGAGTCATCTCACATTATGTATATGCACACAATTAGAAAGCACTTCCAATACAACCCCAACTATCAAACTCCTTGAACAACTGATGGTCCGGAATGATCACAATATCATCACAGAAATTCCCAATTTACATACATCCATATTCAATTCATAATAAATAAGCCTTTGGAGCTCATTCATTCAATATCACATCAAGCAATTCAATATTATACACCATACATCCTTTACATTATCATCTCAATTAATCATGCATAATTAAAATAACTATTACTCAATTAACCTTATACTGTTATCAGTTGCATAAAATCTCTTTTTTTTTTCACCTTTCTAACCATTTCCCATAATTGTGGGATAAGGGACCTGAAACCTCCAAACAACTGTTTTCATAGGATAGGTTTCTGGTCATTTTTGTATGACCATTTTGACATAAAAGCTGATGTTTCTGGGTAATAAGTTCTGTTAAAAAATTGTTCCTCTATGTCTTAAGTTTCGATAGCTCTAACAATCAGACCATTTGGACTTCTGCAAAACATCACAAGCTGCTCCAAAATAAGGGCAGCATCAGTTCACCTTTTTCGATCTCAATTTCTAAAGTCATAGAGCTAGAAATAAGTGAGAGTTTATTCTACAGATATTTATATCTATGTCTTATGTTTCATATGCAACTAAAATCACACAATTTGGGGGTATTTAGACTGAGTTATGACTCAAACAATATGACTAACTCAAACAAATCCTAGACAAAATTACACTACATAATGTTCTCTTGTCATCTTCAACCAATTTTATGCAAGATAACAACAAAATAAAAACAAAGCAACATTCCAATAACAATTCCACATCCAAATGAATCTTTATAACCATTCAATCATACACAAATACATAAATCAACTTAAGTGCAGTCCCAAACCTTACAATTGGCAAAGTAGTTCTTCTAATGTTTTTCCTTGCCTTTCTCTTTGGTTTTGTTTGAATCACTAAGTGAAAAATGATGGGATGAAGAAGGCAGAATGGAGAAAAAAAATTAAGTTTAGGCATCAAATTTCGTCCATCTCCCTTCTTTATATACCCTTTCATGAATGTTCTAGTCTTAGGTACATGTTTCAATCTCATTGGTCCATATGTCACAATCCTATTAGACCATATGTTATAATCCCATTGGACCACATGTTACAATTCTATTGGACCATGTGTTGCAATGTTATTGTACTATCTGTTAAAAATTCTATTAGACCATGTGTTATTATTCTATTGGACCATGTGTTACAATTCTATTGGACACACATGCTTTAATCTTATTAGTCCATGAGTTAACTTTAGTAAAATTGCATATTGGTCCTTCTTCTTCCTTTAATTCCCACATTTGCCTATGATATTATCAATTATTTTCATTCCCCTATGTCTTAATTTTCTAATGACATAAATTTCATGTAATTTGGTTAATTATATCGAGAGTTATACCCCGAAAATCACAGGCTGTTTGAAAATAAAGACAATAGCCACAACTCAATTTCAAACCAGAATTCAAAAATCTTAGAGGCAGAATCAGATTTGGGTTCCTTCATGGAAGTTGTAGAAAAATGTAGCTAGTTTCATCTAAATTTAAAAGAATCCAATTTTGATGTCTACAGATCAATATAGATGAACTACCGAAGTATGTTCAGTAGTTAAACCAGACTTAGCATATAACCATCATTTTTCCATCATTCAATTCTCATCATCTTAACACATATTCCATACTAATTCAATTATCATGCAACTCATATTAATACAAGCTATCATTATCAACATCATAACACACACTTCATACCAATTCAATTATCATCAAACATGTATTAATACATGTTGTCGAGTTTAGAATTCCCTTACATGTTTAATTTGGAATTCCAACTTCAAAGAACAAGCCAATCATACATGTATTGCCATAAATATGTAACATTTCATCTAAGGTATATTTTGGGGCCTTACAATTAATCTCATCATATCATGGGAGAGATTTAGAAACATCTCCCTAAGTATTGACAGCACCCGTATTTCACCCCTTAGAGGCTTAGGAGGACCCAAAACTGATTGATCTCTCCCTACCATTTTATCAGCTCACTCTTTAATATCTTCACGAGGTCTCTCCATCTCTACTATCTATAAGAAAAATAGGGACATTTGTATTAGGCCAATATAAAAAACAAACCATATAATACATCACTAGACTCTTATTGGCCAGAATTGCCCAAACTGTGGCTCTGATACCACAAAATGTAATAACTCTTATACGAAACCTATAGCTACCTACACACATAGCACCCAAATTCTTGTACATACATTCATGGCATATAATTCTATTCATTTATATGGATTGTCATCACTCATTTGTCTATTCAATGTTGTATATATACATATTACAAAATTTTATATCACTTAACATTATCATTTAAAATTAGTATTACATCATTACATTTATATGGTAATCCAAAAGTGATATTACACACAAGTTAAATTCTTAATTACAAATTGTTAAGAAACTATAATTTCCTTCATTACATATGCAACCATTATTTAATCAAAAGACAAATCCAAAGGTACTTTTACTTCTAATGATTGGCCTTAATCCCTGTAGATGATCCCTATGCCTTACTCCTATTACTTATACCTATACAGATTAACACCCGTGCAAAGCTTGAAAGCTTAGTGGGGAAACACTTAGTTTAGATGACCACTCACAGAAATCATCCACCAGCACACACATATGCGTGAATATCATAAACTTATGTAAACAATGATGGCATAATTAAGCAAAGTACAAAATGCAAATATTCTTCAATCATATGTCATAAATTCATATTTATAAGTCAAGTATTGATTTCTAAAGCTCATCAATACAAATTATTCATGTTATCATGTTGTATCTCTTATTTATAACTGTTTAATTTCCTTTTTTTGTTAGTCCTGCACATTCTTGTGGGTGTGGATAATGGGAGTTGTGGATATCTGAAGATATCAAACTGTGGATTCTTAAAGTCATCAAACTATAAATACCCAAAGGATCGAACTATAGAGACACTATCATCTCAAAATGAAGAAACCATTGGTGTCAAACCGTAGCAATTGCGTTGTAAACCTATAGGTATGCCTATCTATCCATCACTAAGACAATGAATTATATTGATAAGTCATTTGATATTTATTTGAAATGATAAAATATATATGTAAATTTGTATGGTCATACTAAGCAATAAATATACATATAAATCATCTGTATATATGTAAATTTCCTTTAGCATGCATTATTTTCAATCTTAAATTTCAATGTTTAATTACCTCATTCACATATGGTAAGTCACATTTCATTTATTTCTAAGTGTTTTTAAAATTTTCATAAACATTAGAAAAGGTTCTGATATGCTTCGGTAAAAAACATGGAAGCAAAACACTAAAAATAGTGCAAATTGGGCTAACCACATGGTGGGTCTAAAACTAAGCAAACAAATCAATCCAAAAGCAAATCACAAAATAATATCTACTTGTATGTAATTTTCACATAGAAAACATTCAAATTAGGCTTTGAGGTATTCTAAACATTTTCCCCTATATCTCTAATTTCCACATCATCAAAGATCAAGCCATTTGGACTTATAAGTCATGAGATAAGCACCAAACATCACAAGATGCTCCAATACAGGGGTAACATTAAGTCATCATTTTCAATCTCAATTTCCAATATCATACAACTAGAATTAGGTCTGGGTATCTTCTAAAGATATTTCTTAAGTTCCATTTATAATTAGAATCACCCAATTTGGAGGTCTTTAGGCTGACTTATAGCCAAAACAATAGGACTGGTTCAAGTGAACTGAGAACCAAAGATGGAACTTCACTAAATGTGACTCTCTTTTGTCATATTCAATCAATTCATGAAAATTAACACTA
Organism: Erythroxylum domingense; assembly: GCA_025594535.1. Lineage (NCBI taxonomy): Eukaryota > Viridiplantae > Streptophyta > Magnoliopsida > Malpighiales > Erythroxylaceae > Erythroxylum > Erythroxylum domingense. The sequence goes on along the minus strand of JANQBM010000009.1, from coordinate 11,508,385 downwards.
AAACATTGTTCCAAAAACCATTCCATATCCAAATCAATCTTTGTAAACATTCAAATATACACATATACAGAAGTTAACTAAGTGTAGTCCTAAACCTTGAAATTTGCCAATTGGCTCTTCTTCTAGTGCTTTTCCTTCTCTTCCCTTTTTATTTTGCTTGATTCACAAACTAGAAACACCACAAATACATATCCTAATCCCAATTCCAACCTTCTTATTCTAACTCTTTATGAGAAAAGCAAGAAAAGATGAAGATGAGAAGAAAACCACTAACTTTTACCTTGATTTTCACCTAGGATTAGCTTGATTCCTTATGCAAAATGTTGTGATTAAGGAGGTGGAATGGAAAGGAGATGAGAAGGGAAAATTATAAAGTTAAAACTTTACATACACGTCCCTCTCCCCACTCTTCTACTCCCCTTTTTATGAAGTTTTTAGTCTTAGACACATGTTTCAATCCCATTAGACCATACGTTGATTTTTGGCAAAATTGTACATTTGTTCCTTCTTCATCCTTTAGTTCCCACATTGGCATATAATATCACCAATTGATTTCATTCTAATACATATTTCACATATAATTATTCATGTCCATACATAAATGAAGAAATTACCAATTTACCACTATCTTTTAAATTAATTACCATTATGTCCCTCACTATACTTAGATATATTTAATTCTTTATGTTCACTTCTTAATACACCCTAGGCATGCTATAATGATTCTAGGGTATATATTGGGGCCTTACATTGCGGAGGTCTAGGGAGGGTCATAATGTATGCAACCTTCCCTTTATAATTTTATAAAGAAACTGTTTCCATGACTTGAACCTGTGATTAAGTGATTAAATATGTAAATTAATAAATAACCTATTTGTTACTAGTACCAATCCTTCATGAAAATTACAGATCATTAAATTTATGTATAGTGATAGAATAATCAACATTAAATTAAATTTTCAGAATAATCAATATTAATCATTATAAAATATAAGAACTTAAAATAAGAAATAGTAGAATTAAAACATGAATAAAAGTTTAGAACAAAACCTCACATAGTTAGAACTGGAGTTTTGAATCCTCTTAAATCAGAATAATTGAGTTTAGCTGCACAAGACTTAAGTTTTAGCACTAACAATGGAAGAAAGATGAAGAATTGAGGTAAAAGTAAGAAGAAGAATGATTTATTCTTTTTTTAGAGGTGGAGAATGTCCCTTTATAATGTTTTCCTACTCTAAACTTAATCTTATCTTATCTTGCAAAGATGTCTACCTAAAACAAATCCCAATCCCTTCATAATAGGGATAGAAAGAAGTTTCCTAACTAAACTCCAACTCTTTAAGTAAATCTGACATTAGGCATGATTTTGTTTTATTCATTGCACTAAACTATCCACTTTATCCCAAATTCATGATTTTCACCAATAGTATCACAATTTTGATGCAATTTCTACTTTTCAACTCTTAAAACAAAACAAACATTAATTTTCCTATTTAAGCACCAAAATAAATCCAAAACAAAAGAGATGATTCTAATTAATATATCAAAATAACATCTTATCAAATTCCCCCCGCCGGACTCATGCTTATCCTCAAGCATACATCAAGTTATTATATCAAACATCCTCATAACAACCTTTTATCTTCTTTCATATTATCCAAAAATATCCAAAAACTAATTCATATTAAAGTTTTAGGATATACTAACAATCGAGAGAATAAGCATTATAGGACACATTGCTATATTTAAAACATAGCATCTCATCAATTCTATCAAAATCAAATAAAACAAGATTTGACACCCTTTTATGAATTTCACTCTATACACTAAAGGTGTTTAGGGTTCATTAAGCTCTTAAGTCAAAGCATAGAGAGTTATTCCTATAATCTTGCTCATGAATCATATCTCCACCACTTAACAAAAAAATGAAATTAATGAATAAATCAAAGGGACTTGATAAAGGTTGTAATATGGCTTAGGTAAGGTATGAAAAAAAGAAGATTTTTAGGTTAAGCAAATTGAAGGAAATCATACAACTTGATCTGCACAAGTTTTCAACTTAAATCATTTCAAAACTCATTTGATTCAAATAACATCCCTTTCGATCACCCTTTTTGTTTTTCTTCTTCTTTTTTATTTTTTATTTTTTATTTTTTAAACAAGAACACCAAAGAGAATTTTTTTAATACTTCTTTAACAGAAAGTTTCTCAAATCACTTTTCAAATAAATAGTGCTAACACAAATGTTATGAATTTCTTACACGACATAGCCTATCACTAACTTCTTTGCTGTATGGTACCATTAGGCATAAAATTGTAGAGCTAGTTCTGTATCGTTTACCCGTAGCTAGTTATCCACTAGTTACGAAGCTAGTTCTACATCGCTTAACCACACTAGGATAACCGTTATACATCGGTAGTTATAGAGTTATTTTTGCTTTGCTTATCCACAACTAGTTAACCACTAGTTATAGAGCTGATTCTACATTGCTTACCTTACATTAGGTTAACCGCTATATACCAGTAGTTACAGAGCTGGTTCTACATTATTTACCTGCACTAAACAATATGTTTAAAACAGGTAGGGATACAGTGTACACATCTGTGAGTCAGGCTCCCACGTAGCTTCCTCTACTGCGTGATTCCTCCATAATACCTTAACCAAAGGAATGATCTTATTATGGATAACTTGTTTTTTACAGTCGAGGATTTGTACAAGTTCCTCTTTGAAAATCAAATCTACCTTTAGTTTCACCAGTTGTGCTATGATTACATACGAAGGGTTCGTTAGGTACTTGAAAAACATAGATACATAGAAGACGTTGTGAATCCTTGCGAGTTCATCTGGTAGCTTCAATCGATACGCCACTGATCCAATTCTTTCTATGATCTCATATGGCCTTATGTAACGTGGGCTTAGCTTACCACATTTCCGAGACCTAAATATGCCTTTCTAAGGAAAAGTTTGAATAAATACCCTATCTCCAATATCAAAATCAAGATCCCTACATCAATTATCCACATAACTTTTTTGCCTATCCTGGGTTATCTTTAATCTGTCCCGAATAACTTGAACTTTATCTGTTGTCACCTATACAAGTTCAGGACCTGTCAGTTTCCTTTCACCTACCTCATCCCAACATATTAGTGTTCTACATTTTCTTTCATAAAGTGCCTCAAAAGGGGCCATGTCAATACTGGCCTAATAACTCTATATGAGTACTTTCTCTAGTAGTACTTTTGACTTCTTGATTTAATAATCCTAAATTAGATATAAATTAGATATATTCTATAGACAAGTAAGACTTCCTAAGCATTAAAACAACATTCTCTCGTGCTATAACCTTCTATCCTCTGGTTGGTTAATCCATATCTCTACCATTGTTAACTCTCATTTGAATGTCTTATTTTCTTTGAAATTCCATGAAAGGTTTTACCTTAATACCAAAAAGTTATTATAGGAACCCCTCGAATATCTATGTTAACCCCTTTTACCTAAGTCATTATCCACTTATAAGTAGGCTCTCTTAAGTCATTCATAATTGAATTAAAATTACATTTAAATGTTGGCATAAATAAATCAGCATTAAAACTATAAAAGATAACTTTTAAAAAATATCTTATATTATAAACTAAATTAAATTAAATTAATCCTTAAAAAAAGTAATTACTAGGATTTTCTCTTTCTAAACATCAGAGAAGTATTTAGCCACAAAATATATTCAAAACAATGAGATCAAAAGATAAAACCAGAAAAGCCCTAGAAAAAGAAAATATAAATGAACACCTTAATTTTGTCAATAGCTTAATTAGGTGAGATGAAGTTTGCATTATAATTCTCTAATAAAAAAATTTTAAATCAATCATTAAAGGATTGGAGAGGTCTTTTGAGTCTAATTCTAATTTTTTGATAGAAAAAGATATTTCCTAAATGTTTTTCTTTAAAAGACGACTAAAGTCTCTAAAAAAAGGTTTTCTCCTTTAAATACATTTTACCCAGCTAAGACATAGTTTAAGGTACGGTCATGGCTCAAACCATACACCTTTTTTAAATTTCTGGTAATACAAATAGCCCCTGGCATAGTATGTCTCTGAGTTATAGGCCTCACTGTTTCTTGTTTTACTTGAACATGGTCTCCTAAATAGTTATGACTTAGGATGTTTTATTTGCTGCACTTAATCCTTTACTGGCATACTGACACATGAGTGTGGTTCATATTATGTTCCTCCAAGAATTGTGAAAATTTTCATATTTTTCTTATGTTACTTCCGAATCATTAACAATATCATTATAAAGTCTAATTTAGACATTTACCTAAAAAGATATCAAAATCCAAGTAAACCAAAGTATTTTATCATTAAAATGAAGCAAAATACTTAGGAAAATATGTACATGATTTTTGCACGTCATTTATCTTGTAAGAGAGTAGTGAACTTTTAAAGTATTAGAGTACTTATCTAAGGCTTCTCTTTCAGATTGCTTAAGTAGCTCATCCATTGGATTTAATCTTAGCTACTCTTAAATACAGTTTAGTGAGATAAAAGCCTCTTTCTTAGTAAACTCAATGTTGTTATTATTCCTTCTATTGAGAATTTTAAGTTCTTCTTTTATTGTCCTTAAACTTTTTATGCATTTAAAATATTCAAAACCATGTACATAAGAGTTTATTCCCCCTATGATTGCTACTTAAAAGCCTAAGGTATTAACAAAGTAATTGTTAAATTTAAAAGAGACATTTCTTCTAACTATGTCATCTTAAATATACCTTCAATTAATGTATGATTTGAACAAAGAGGATTGTTGAAATAGGTATAGTTATTGGAAGATTTTGGAAACTAGTCTGAGTTTGCTAGGGCTCATTCTAATTTTCTCTTGAGAAATCCCACCTCATTTTGCTTATTATTTTAGGTAGAAAAAACTACCTTTATACCTAAGATTAGTGCCCCACTATGAAAAATCCACATTGTTATGCTTCAATGTAGTCTTTTCCCTCATATCCTCTTTAGCTAATGAAGTCTAATTGAAATCTCTAACTATTAACCATGGGGTTGAGCCTCCTATTTCTAAAGATGCTAGGTCTTTCCAAAGATGTTTCCTTTAAGAATCAAAAATAGTAGTATATAAAAATAGTAGTATATAAAATCATTAGATTGGCTAATTTAGTGGAGTTAAATATGATTTTGATTAATTGAGATCAAGATTAAACCATTAATTGAGATCAAGATTAAACCATTGCAATAAGCAACATGAGTACTCATGTTTATCCATCTTTTATCAATAAAATATAGGACTATGAAGAAGATGGTGAACTTTCATTTTGGTCTTTTGAGACAAATAAAAATAGGTTTCTTAGCATCATATAGTCAAACAAAACTTGTTATTTTTGGGGTTGCCTAAATCCTCTCAAGTTTTAAGCCATAATATTTATAATGAAGTAGATAATAGGCTTTAAGTCTTCCTCTCGGACTTCCTACTATATTTTTTTCTTTAAAGTGGGCATAGCCTTCTCTATAACAATAGTAATAATAATAACCTAGTAGAAATCATGTTGACACACGGGTCTTGAGAAGTCCAGTAGTTTGCAGCTTTACCCCTAATTAGTAGAGAAGTTGTTTTTGAATGATCTAGACACAGTCTTCTTTGTCAAATTTATATGTTCAGTTATAGGTGAGTTTATGGTTACTTAGCTATTTGTAGTTTCTCTTTAAGGGGAATTCTCTATTACCTAATTGTCTTTGAGGCCCTTTAGGTTGTTTAAAACTATTGGAATGTTAGGAATCTCTTTATTTGTCTTAAAATTGGCCTCCACCATTATCACATCTCTTGATAGGTTTATAAGTTTCTTCTTTGAATTTTAATTTTGGGTGAATCTTGGAATATAGCTCCTCTATAATAATAGGTGGCATAACATACCCTTTTAGTGGTATGTCTGAGTTTAGTTTTCTTAAAAGTTCACTATACTGATATGTGCTTAATTGATTATACATTTATTCCATAACACTTAGTGTTTAATGTTATGATATGTTTAAAACATTCACTTTAGCACATATTTGGTTTTAGGTACAATTTGGAAGTGAAAGAGCTAAATGTTGGGATTTGATTTTGTATCATATGCATCAAAAACAGAAAATAGTATCAAAAATATAAAATAAAACCCACAAAGCCAAGAACTTTCAAGTGCCATTAGATGTACTTTAACAAAATATGAACTTAAGATGTGTACCTTACAATCTCCTTCGTTCTTTATTGTCTTCACCTCTTCAGGTTGTCACAAACCATAACAATCAAAGGAAGACATATCTAATGATATCTACACGAAGAGTAAAGCTTGAAACCTCTTAGGAAGAATGGCTAGAACACGCACAAAGTGCTAGCTTTGTAATGTATTCTTTGAGAGAGTGTTTTTAGAGAGTGAGAGAAGATGATGAGCACTTCACCAAAAAGTCTCTTATTTTTTCCCACAACACTTACATGAAAATTGATGTTTCTTACACCCTTTGGCTTTCCTCTAACCCCCAACATCAACGAAGAGTTAGTGGGAATTAAGTGGCTTTTAATACCACTTAATTTAGCATAAAACTGCCACCCCTTCTTTAAAGGGTAATTTTGTCATCTTGCTTATTAAAGTGTAATTTTTTCTTCTTACCTAATAAGCAAGATTCACATATGTCATATGATTCATAATCAAATGACCCTAAACTACCACACTTGTGTAGCTTATTCTTGTATCTCTCACATATTGGATCTCCATCCAAAACCATTTTACTCATTATTCTCATCTTCAATGCATGTGACCTATTAGATTCCCAGTTCTATTGGCCACTTGAATTAACACTTAATTCAAGCAAGTCGTGAGCAGTATCTAGCAACACTTCATGACCTCAATTGATCAAAAATTCAGTAGTTTGACTACTAACCCTTCCATAGACATTGTTCCCGTGCAATTCATCCTTTCACCATTTATATCTCACTTAGTTCAGAGTATGGTTAAAGTGTCAATTCCCACTAGACTGACTACATCACATCTAGCTCAAGTGATGTTAGTTCTTATCCCCGAGGCTCATTACTCAATTGTATGTCACTAAAGACTACCTTCATGACATTTCCACTCTACCCAGAGATTCTCGAGTAATGACCTCGACAAGAGGCCCTGGGTATCATCTCCTTCTATCAGGAGTAGTGAATCCTTATTGGCTACTCAATTACCTTCAAATGCCTTAAGTTGTACCCAATCACCACCCTATTAGCAACTTCTAAAAGACAACGAGGAAGGATTAGTATCTAAGATATCCTTAAGTATCTCAAGTCTGAGGATATTTACACCATTGCTATGATAAAACTATCATTGAAACTAGAATAGATTATCCATATGATTATCTTATGGAAGGTCATCCAATGTACTTACTACTCTTAGAAAGCATCCACATGTTAACTCTAAACAACTCATGCTTACAGCTTATGAGATCCACTTCTTGATCTAATCAAGGAGTATAACGTGTGCTAGTATGCCCGGATTAATAATGTCCCATCTCATTAATCCTATAACTAGGGATAATTTAGATACTAACATAATTACACATGATAGGAATCTCATTATCATGATCTCATTATGATTTCCTTCATGCTATATAATGTATCAAGGACTTCATTAATTCGATTTAAGATCACTATCAGTTCATAAAGAACATGAACATCAAATTAACAAAAAGCCTTTTTATTAATCAAAAAGGTTTATACAATAAGTGCTAAAGGTGATTGTCTTTAATGCACTTCTTTAAAACTAAAGTGAGTCGAAAATACAATATTTGAGTTGTTTTTTAGAGATTCACAATCATTTGTCTTTATAGAGCAAGAATGAGAAGGATTAGAGTAAGAGGAGACAAGAAAATGCATGAAGATGATGAGTATATGTTGAAAACATCAAGAGGAAGAGTGTTGCAAATGAATCACGACCATGACATAAAAGTCATAGGCCTGAGCATGTTAGTTACACCCATGACTTATTTTTCATGAGCATGACACTTCATGCATGCCCATGATATACTCACAAGTCACAAATTATTTTCATATTAGGACTTAAGTTTTAGGGCCTCTTTTAATAACAAAATTCTATTAGCTTCCCATCATCATGTAGTTTCATTATTATGATCCTTTCTGACATTTCCTTATCCATGCTAACCTATATACAAATCCTAGTACAACCAATCCTACATAGTGTAGTGATTTGCTCATCTAAATATATTAGCATGTCTAAAGAACTTGGTAAATGGCTAAAACCCTTTATTAAACAATACTTTATAGGCAAGTTATGGAAATTAACCTTTGGGAGGATTTCTTTTATCGCAATTTTAACCATTTCTATAACAAGTCTCCATTCTTAGAGCATAAGTGGCTTCCCATTCATATGTTAGTGCCAAATTCTAAGTTTTTATACCCATTTAAGTCACTATAGAATCTAGATATGAACATATCATCTTCAATGACAAGGTACTCTCTATTCCTAATATTTTTTCATATAATATATGGCTAAAGTTAAACCTGGGGTAAAACATGTCTTTTGCCTTTAAACAATTTCACCAAGAATGATCACCATTTCTTAACCGCCTGCTATAAGATCTCTAATGGTAGAGATTCAATGCGAGAGCCATTGTTAGAAGCCAGAGGAATAAACTTTAATTTGTTAAATGTTGATTAATCACTTACTCTTTTTTTTCTAATACAACTTGTTTGCAACTAAAGAAGAAGAATTAAAAGCCTGGAATTTTTTAGGGGGAACCAATAAACATATCTAAGGAGCCCATTGGGTATTCAAAAAAGAAACACTTGGTTTTGGTAAAGAAAAGCTCAAACTAGTAATTATCTCAGGGAAAGACAAAATTCTTATGTGAAAGAAAGAAATAGGAGTTTAGAGAAGAGGAGGTCAGGGAGAAAATTACTAACTAATCTCATGTGAAGAATTATGAACAATCTAATTATGAATAATCTAACACATAGAAATAGCGGCTGGTTAAAAGTGAGAAGAAAAAGGTAGAGAATGAGGTAGCTTAAAGTTACCTGCTAATTTAAGAAGAGAAATTGGAGAAATAGAAGTAATGGGCTTGATTATTAAGAAAAAGAGAATCATACGTGGTTCAACCATAAATCTTTTTCTCAAATAGGTAAAAAAATAGTGATAAGTATGATGATAAGTCTTGACTTAAATTATTATATAGAATACAAAAGTCAAAAATTAGTTTTGACCAAAACGAAAAAAGGGACAAAATAATCAAAAAAGATAAGGAAAAAATGGAAATTTTCCGTCTTATTAATGGAAGATTGAGAATTTTCTCTCTCATAAATCAAGACCTTATAATATTGTTTTTCTAGGGAAAAAAATGAAATTTTATTTACTAAAGTTAAGCTTGTACAACATTACAATTTTTTAATCATTACACCAGCTACTTCAAGGCCCAAAAAAATACATGAATTACATGAGTGTCATGAGTTTACATGAGTTCTATAAGTTGCAACATTACGTTACTTACATGAAGACATTAAGCTAGGACATATCCCATTTATCTATATATAAGTTTTACCTGAGATTGGCTTTTAGCTAATCTTCATATGCCATGAGTATTTTTCTTACCCAATTGATTGTTTTATCAGGTAGCTAGAGTATACTTTTTCACTTCAACATCTTTGAGAATTGTAGAGTCTTTTGCCCTCCTTATGGTACATATAGAGTAAATAAATACAGTCTTGAATATGATGTCATATTGTTTTAGGACACATGCTGCTTTGCCAGCTCATTCTAGTACACTTATCCAGTCCCTTTCCGCGCAATAAACTTGCATCATATGTTGTACTCTAGCCCAAATGGTCTATGAGTAATTACTATGGAAAAACAAGTGAAAGTTAGTTTAAGGGTAAGATTTATATAACAAATATAAAGGGTCTGTCATGCCAAACAATTTGTGTTTCATCTTGAGCCGTTGCTTAACCACTAGCTAACTGATGAGTGAAGCTTTGGGGATGAGGTCTTTGCCCTAGATCTTATCAAACCAAGAAACCTTAATTGAGTGAAGCCTAAATCTATGTGAACAACCTCCAACCGTATAATCCTATCCTCCTCCAAATGAGCTGGATTATATTGAGGTAGAAGATTAATGATAATGTTAGAGCCCTAAAATTGCACAACTAGTTTTCTTCTTAGATAATGAGCACACCTTAGCCCTTTAGGGAAATCTAGTAGTGAGCACAACTCAGCTTATTCCTTCTGTACAAGGGACTGAGATCAACCCCCTAACGTTATTATTAGAACCAAATAAAACTATAAAAATGCAGTCTAACCTTAAATATGAGCATCAATTCTTTAAATTAAAAATAATATAAGAGAAGCAAAACTTTCAACATCTGTCTTATAATCCTTAAAGTCAGTGCAGATATATACAAAACAAGACTTGATGGACTGCTTAGTTTTGATGCTTGTAATAGCTTTTGTGTTGTTTTGCTCTCTCATTGAATAAGGTTTATACTTCCAAATCACCTTCCAATGTTGATATCAAAAATGTCATGAGTTAAAAAAAATACAAAATATAGTCTAAATTGTTGTTTTCTCTTAAGTTAAAATATATTGAAGAACGATAATGGGTAATCACGGTCAAAAAAGAAAGAACATCAACGATACAAGAGTTCCATGTTGCATTGAGAAACCAGGACCAGGCGCAAGTCCTAAAACCTAAAGTCTACTTTCACAGTACATACGAAAAATTAAAGCCTCGTCTAAGCTGAGGCGGGAAGGCATTCGTTTGGCAACAGCTATTTCTCTTATCCAATGGTAAACTTGTTGATAGAGATCAAGGGTTGCCTAAAAATTATTGCATTGCATGCACCGAGTAGTTAAACATTAGTTTGAACAAGGTTAATCATTATAATTATATATTTCACTTCGGATTGATTTAACAGTTAGAAGTCAAAACAAATCAAATCAATTGTGTGTTTTGTCTCTTAAGTCATAGCAATCCAATAGTCTAACAATGTTACAATTTGAGCATTTCATGCTGAAGAATAAATGTTATGATCTTATCGGCCTATTTGCCCTTATGTTTGTCATATGTTTCAATCTCGCATTCTGTAACCAGTGAATGTCCAAAAGACTCGGCCTAATATCGAGGCTCAAGAGCCATTGCTTCCACCACCGCCTACCTGCCTATCCCGCTCATTACTTAATTATGGCAAGTTGTTAGTCCGCCGACTTCCTTAACCCACAGGTACGGTCCAGAATTTTCTACCCAGGTCCCAAGTAGGTGCAACACCCAATTATCTCTCACATGGGTCAGTAACCCACTTGGCCGTCACTATGTACAGGGACCAAAACCATTGTGGACTAGGAGTCTGGACGAGTACCAACAACACATTAGTTTTACACTAAACCACCACCAACTCTCGCACTCACATACCGTATCAACCTCTTCAGTAAACAAAAGTTGTTGGTTCTTTAACTCAACTCGTGATAAATTGGAGATCTATAAATTAATATCTATAACCATTACCAACTAACCGTTTCAATCCTCTCAACTGAATCTCTGAAAAGAACCTTTTTATCTCCTTTTCCTCAAATCTAGTAGTCGTCAGCCTTGTAGCATTCATCATCAGTCCAAGAAAGTAGAAGGTTAAAAAACAAGAGCACAATTCACCATGGCAGTCCTCTGTTTCCTCGTTGATCAGACACGAAAAGTAAGGAGGAGCAAGCCGGCGGCTGGAATATGCTCACGGTGCGGTGGTGGAGCGAGAGTAGCTGACATAAAGACAAGCACAAGATTTTGTTTTGTTCCCTTCTACTGGAAATCTTGGCGAGCCATTATGTGCACTTTCTGTGGTGCTATTCTACGTTCTTACAACTAGTAATAGTCATGTAGTTCTTTTTTTTTTTTTTTACTTTACTTCAGTATTAGAGGCCACTGACCTTTTTTTTTTTTCCTTAAGATTTGATTGTATGAACCCCTTGTGGGTAATGTTTTGGCCCTTCAGTATAAGGTATCAACCTTGCTATTCTGCGTATATATATATATATATATATATATACACGTAGCTGGTTTCTTCCTTCCTAATGGTATATTGGAAGTTGGTCACCAGGTTAAGTGGGCAATGTGAATAATGAGTTGCTTGATAGACAAGAGGATTCAGCAGACAAGAAATAAGAAATTAATTAAGGAGTTCTTTTATGTGGAAAATGAACTTCGAGTTCTCCGTAGTCCAGCTTGAAGCAGCTTTAAGTTTGAATAACTAGCCAGATGTGTAAGCGTTTTAATGAAGTTACAGATTTACAGGAAGCAGAGCTTTAAATGATGACAATTGACTAGGCAGACGTAGGCAGAAGAGCAGTAATGGCCAAAGCATGAAACAGTTGGCAAGTCGGGTTGAAGAAGAGTAGATTAGCTGGTACATCATAGAGACGGAGTCGATTGGCTCTAAGGTTTCCTTGTACTTTCTTTTCTTTTATTTTTATAATCTCCTTTTGTTTCTAACTGAGGGATCCTGAAGGCCAAGCTTTCCAGAATGCAACTATTGGGTTCCTCATAGGCATGTACTACTAAGAGTAGGGGAAAAAAAAACAAAGAAGCTATGTGTTTCTTTCTTAACTGGCTATATATTATAGTTGGTTCCGAAACAATATAATAGTTTCATGTCAGATATTTGGCTCTCGCCTACAGCAGTGCATGAGTTAATAATTAGAATGGCAAGTTTGAACTCATGCCCTAAAAGCACACGGTTGTGCTGGAATTATGAAACATAGACGAGTAGGGAAAGGGTCATCTTTTGCCACATCTTGAAAATCAGATTCTTCTCTTTTAGTTAGGAAAAACTTCCGAGTAAGTTCATGGAGATATATTCGAGGTTTCCAAGTGCTGTCTTGTGTGTTATCATTAGTACGCTTAGTTGATGGTTTGCAGTAATTAATGTAAAGTGTTTGGATTATACATTTCATGTTTTTATGTAATCAGTCCAATTTCCACTTGTCCGCCGTGTATTTTCTGCTCTCAAATGAAAAGCCATATTGAGTAGAAATTACTGTGAAAAAGAAAAGACCAATATAAGGGTGGGTAACTTGTAAAGTTTATCAAGGACATGCCTTTCAAGATAGAATAGTAGTTAAGCTAGAAGAAAGGTCTTCTTCCTAATACTTAGAAGAAAAGGACAAATATTTATTAATTACAAAGGCTATCTGGAC
>JANQBM010000009.1:11464357-11484479 GCA_025594535.1 Erythroxylum domingense | reverse complement strand
AAAATCACAGTAATTTCCAACAAAAATGTTATGAACGTTATTCAAGTTTTGGAGCAAATGCTCAACAAAATCCTCAAATACTTATACTATGTCTTATAGCCATTGATGATGGTCTAAAAAGTATTTTCTCTTAAGAGGAGGAAACGTTGTTGCAAGCACTGTTGGACTACTTCTTTTCTATGTTCTTGCACTTAAATTTACAAGATTGTTGTAGTGGTGAAAGCCATTTGCCCCAAGTGGTGTTGATGACACCTTACTCTGGGTGGAACTTTCATGTTGAGATAATACCACATTCAAATGTTTGTTATGCTCCAATCTTCTGACCTTGTTAAATAATAACTTTTGGCTTCTAAAATAAGATTGAGTGCACTGTCTACACCCAGAGATTGTTTTTATCTAGGTGGTTCATTATACGCCCTCTTAAAAGCATTCTCCCTCTTAAACGTATAGTTTAATTTTAAGTGGGACTTCAAACGTTATGGTTCATTTTGCACTCTCTCAAATATTAGGATCTAACTTAGATTTAAGTATAAACGTTGTATGTTAAATTGCTATTTCGATCTCTTCTTTATTTATTTCCAAGGTTTGATCACTAGCTGAAAAAAAATAGATTGGTATGTAAATGCATTTTATTAAAAGAGATTCTATTACCTAAATGTTAAAACTTAAAATTATATTAAAAATAATTTATGTAAAATATAATTATATAAATATTTTTTGCTAACCAAAATTCGAGTTAAGGTTAACGGTCTCAAATTTTTAAGAACACCCACTATGCCTTCGCGTCAATGCGTGGTTTTTGAACCCAATGATTGTGCTGAGACTCGATTCAGGGACGTAGCGGATAACCTTAAACTCTGATACTACTTTGCTAACTAAAACTCATATTTTTAAGTATTAATGATAATTTAAATAACATCGATCAATAAAGATAGTAGGGGGCTTTGGAATGATCATGCATCGCTATCTCTATCCTTCGATGGACTTGGTTCACTCTTTATTTAGGAGAAGCCCAACTCAAAATCTCAAATCAAACTATGGAATTGCCCTTTTTATTCTCGTTTCGCCTCGTCCACCCTCCCGCCTCCTTACTCACTTTTGCTCTTATTCTTGCTTTCCCAAACTCACTCTCTGTTCAGCCTTGAGGTTCATCTTTGGTATGCTTTAATTTAGTTCTGTATCGTCTTTTTTTTATTGCCGGTTATGCTAGTTTTCTGTTTTTCCCTTGAAACTCATCTTGTAAACTCTTTGTGTGCATGTATGGCAGCTACTTCGACGAGCCCTTAGTTGCCCACGCGCCGGTAAGACTTCCTTTTTTCTTTTGTTACACCTCTTATGAAACTAGGCAGAGGCTAACTAAGAGAGACCCCTCACCAAGCCCTTGTCTTGGGATCATCTCCGCTAACCCATTCTCTTTTTTGGAAAGATGTTGTTTTGTTTTAACTTTGAAAATAGTTGTTGTTATTTTCCCTTTCTTTTTGTATATAATCTTATTGTATGTTTTTTAACTTTTATTGTTCACGCAGAACAGAAAGACGTGTTATGATTCCCGGGGATGGTAATGCGTGTTTCTTTTCCTTTTTCCCTTTTACTTTTGTGATATAAATGTGTTCTTATGGCCTTAATTTGTTCCTTTTCAGTTAATACCCACTTGATTGGAATTATGCAGATAATTTCTTCGATTTTGATTCCATCAAAGGGTATTTCGACGATAACTTAGACCTCTATAGTATTAGTTTAGATAAGCTTGATTTGGAGGATTTTGGGAAGGTGAAGGAGGTGGATGATAGAGATTCTTGTGTTGGCACTCTATTCATCGATCCAATTTTTGATAGAACTAATCCAAAATTTAAAGACTCCAAGTTAACTGAAGGTGGAACTGGTTTTCTAGTCAAGGAGAAAGAGCTGTTTGGTTGTTTTGTTGAGAAGGAGATGAATACAAGCCCCTTTTGTGGCAGTTCTGGTCCACTTTCCAATGAAGGCATTGTTGTGAGAAGTGAAGAAGTGAGTGCTGAGGAGGGGACGGCATTAGCAAGTTCTCTTGTGAAAACAAATTCTGTTCCTGACATGCATGATATGAAAGTGGGGGAAGAAATGGAGTATCAGGGGGATTTTAGTTGCTCATCAGAGGAGTTCAATTTGCTTGCTGGGTCTAAGCCTGCCAATTATGATGGCATTGTGAAAAATGAACAAGAAAGCAGTGATGAGATGGGAAAAATGAGTTTGCCTGTTGAAACAAGTTATGCTGTTCCTGATAGTAAAGTAATTCAAATTGTGAAGGGAGATGTGGTTTTCGAAGGGGATTTGGGTTGCAATGCTGATAGGGAAATTGAAAACTTTATCTTGCTTGGTGCATATAGTCCAATTCTTGATAATAGGACAGATTTGAAAGGTGAAAGAGTGAGTGATGAACAGATATGTAGTACGACCTTGTTTTCTGAAACGAGATCTTCTATTGCTGATGGATGTGATGTAAAAAGTGAAGTAGTCAATCATGGAGTAGAGAAAGGGAATGACAGTTCAGCCACTGGTTGGAGTCTAGTTAGGGGAATTGAACACGGTATGAATAACATGGAGATGTGTGGCAACAATGTCAGTGGAAATGTCGTGGAAGGTGAATGCAAAAGTAGCTCAACTTCATCTTCATCTTCGAGTAGTTGTACTAGTAGCAGTACTTGTGATAGTTCTGATGATGATGACAAAGAGGAAGCTGAGGTGTTTGAGAAGAAAAAAGAAGTCCAGGTAGAGACAACTAGAGAAACAATCAGTTTGGAGGAGATTGAAGAAGGTGAGATCAGAGATGGTAATGCAGATGAGATTATTGGAGGGAGTGCCCATGATCAAGGAACTGAAGAGGCTGAGGATGTGGATGGAATGATTGAGTGGACTGATGTTGAATCTGATGAACAAGATGAGGAGGGGGCTGTTGTTGTGGGAGGGCCCATCAGATCAAAGAATGAACTTAAGGTAAATAATTTCAGCTTTAATCTCTTCTTGTATGTGTGTTGTAAACATGGCAGGCGTTATCCTTCATGTCAAACAGTATCAATTTTACATAAACTAATTTTGTTGTATAACCGAAATTATTTGCTGTGCGAGGTGATTCTGTGTTTTTTCTTCCCTTTCAGTTTTTTGGTAAACTGAAATTTAATGTTGCATTTTTATCATGATGACAATTTTCCTAGTCTTTAGCTTTTAAAAAGATAATTATCAAGCTATTACTTCTTAAAACATGATTGAGGAAATCAAGTGTCGATTGCTTCCACTGGTGATGCAGGACAAAGTGATAAATACTCCCAGTTGCCTTACATTTTCTGTTAATCTGTATGAGCAGGATGCCACTCTTTGATTAGTAGTTGATTTGATGCATCATGCATCTGAGTTACACTTATATGATTGTTGGACATGGATTTGTTTGTATTATCTTGTTAGTGCATTGTAACAGGTTAAGTGTACCGTGGTCCTTTTTCCTTGATTTAAACAATCACTTGCTCAAGCAAATTAACTTTTTAATCGAGTGGTTAGTAACAAACCCAATTGTTTAGCACTTACTGCGATACTTATTTGCTGATTTAATGACTAATTTCACTTATCATTAGTTAATTTGATTTAGGTAATTGTCTACAATTTATAACATGCCTTTTGATATCTTAAAGTTTAAATTGTGTGTATTTTGTTTGAGAGCATGACGCTGTGCATAATCTTGCCAACCAGTTCCTTGGGTTTCTCTAGTTTTGTGATATATTGTACCAACATTTTGCAGAATCTCCCTCCTGTCCCTCCTGTGAAAGCCACTCTAGGATCGCATCATAAAATGCTGCCAGTTGGAGTGATATTGTCTGTAAGTCTGTACATCTTGAATGGCTTGTCCAATTTCCTACAAATGCTGACACGGTGACATAAAAATGGTTGAATTAATACAACCATGTTGAAGCTTCGCAAGCTATTGCATAGTCTTGTGTCATCCTTGAATTCATGGTTGCGATTTTAACTCAATGCTGCTTAAATTTTCAGATTATAGGCACCCAAGTCATTGTGGAAGGTGCAGAGAAACACAATCCTCTTAGTGAGGGTTCTGTTCTATGGATAACTGAAAAGCGATCCCCATTGGGGTTAATAGATGAGATTTTTGGTCCTGTCAAAAATCCTTACTATGTCGTGAGATACAATTCTGAAAATGAAATTCCGGCTGGGCTATGTGAAGGTAGTTTTGTCTCTTTTGTTCCTGAGTTTGCCAATCATGTGCTCAACAATAAGGACCTCTACAAAAAAGGCTATGATGCTTCTGGCGAGAATGATGAAGAGGTGTCAGATGAAGACGAATTTTCAGACGACGAGAAAGAGGCAGAGTATAGGAGAATCCAGAGAATGTCAAAGAGAGGCATGAATGTGCAGACGGATGGAAAAAAGAAAAAAAAGGGAAAGAATGTCAAACCTAGGGATGGGAATCGGAGGGATAAGCAAAGCTTAGGCCACCAAGAATTGTTGGGCAAGGATCAGGGATTGCACAATCAAAATCCCCCAAATGCTTTTACCGTTGGAGCATCATTGGGTAATAGCTATTGTGCATCCTCTTCCACTGGACAAGATGTCCCCACTGGGATTGGTTTTTCTCCGTTCTTTCCATCAGTGCCCCAAGCCTCTGGTTTCTTTCCGAACCTAGTGTGGACAAACGGGTTACGTCCTCAACAGCCACAAAATCTCGTCATTCCTGGTGGAGTGGTGACTAATAATATGCCAGTGCCTTCCCCAGATCAAATGCAGATTCCTTGTCAAATCCCAATGCCTAACAACATAATCTTTCAGCAGCAATTAAACCCTAATCTGGGATTACTTCCTAATGCACCTTTTTGGTGTGGGCAGCCAAATTTATCCGCTGGATTATCATCTTGTATGGGAGTCTCAACTCAGAATTTCTCCAATCAACCATCCTTCGGGATGAACTTTCAGGGTCAACCTACTCCAGGAGGCCTAGGACTGTTTTCAAATGGACAACAAATAGAACTCAACTCTAATTCGCAGCCGCAAAATATTGCTAGCAGTTTCCAAGCTCCTCAGCAATTCAACTTGGGCAGCTCATCCAACCATGGAAGAAACCCATATCATCAGGGAGGTGGTCGGGCTGCCCGTGGTCGAGGTAGACATGCATCAAAGTGAAGGTTTTGTTGAAATTTTGTAGAAATTTAAACATAACTTATGCTTGGTAGCTATATAACTGTTTACTTTCTGCAAACTGCTTTTCTATCATAATGCAAGTGGTTTATAAATCCATTTCCTATTGCATACTGTTTTCTGTCGAACAAATTTTAGTCTAGTATCAGAGGTGCCCAGTTTTGTGTGGTTAAGTGGAAAAGTCATAAATCTCTTGTCTTATCAGTTTAACTTTCAGTCCGATTGTTAAAACATTAATTTCTACAAGATATTTTCTGTGTTACGATGATCATTTTGTCATTCCCAGCACCTCGTGCTTGGCTATTACATTTTAGTTCTTATTTTCTTTAATCTGATCTACTTTGTTGTTTGATGCAGTTTAATACATTATGTCTGTACGTTTTAATCTGCTTTCCCCTTTGAACTGCATTGTTTTGCCCTATTATCTTACCATGTTTCTTCCTGCATTGTTTTGTCCTGTCATCTCAGTATGTTTGTTCCTGCGCCTATGATTTACTCATAGTTTTAGAGAAAAAAATTGGTCCCAAGAGTTTTAGGAACAATATATATGTAAACTGGGAAATTCTAAGTGTATTTACTGACATTTTATATGTATATATTGCTTCCTTATTCATTTATCCCACTCTTAAATGTGTAAATATAAATGTAAAATGTTAGAAATAGTGTAAAGTAACGAAAATTGAATTCAAAGGGTGAAAGCCTAGCAAGCTGTAGGAAATTAAGTGATCAAACTTTTTTTGTCGATGTAATGATCTGTGGTTGGGTTGGGATTCAAAGCATACGAAGTATTAAGCAGCCCAAGTCCAGATTTTTATGTAAATGAACAATATAATGCTTAGTAGTTACCAATCTTGGAAAGTTAAATTTCATATAGATACTATAATAGACCAGCGGTCGAAAGCAATTGTAGAGTCCATAACTCAATAACTAAGCTTCTTGTTTCAACAATCAAGACAAATAGAGATAACTTATTGTGGGTGTGAATCAAAAAATTACAATAAAACTTAAGACCAAATTGCCTAATCATGAAAAGTTCAAAAAAGAACAATATGCCAATAATATATTCATAAGAAAAGAAGTGTACAACTTATGGATAGAAGAGTATTTTATAAAATCATATATGTGGCACTAAATCTTTTAGATATTTTCTTAAGTATATAGCATAAGCACAAGATATAGATAATAAGAAAATATTGAATAAAATGATATTGGAAAGTTATGCTGCAAGATAAAGATTGCGGAGAGCTCTGGAGTTCTTGGAGTTGATAATTGAAATTTGGATTTGATGAACAATGAGATGATTCAAGAGCTAGAGTTTATATTTTGACATGTTAAAGAGGTGCGTCAAGTCTTGGAAAAGTTGCTTAAAAGTAATTGAATTATTGCGTGAAACTAAGTCAAAAAGGTACAAGGCGTTAAAGCATCCAAAGAGAACATCCAAAGAGAATTACTAGATCGGCAAAGCCCAAGAAGGTCGTACTCTATCCAATTGTCCAATTGGACTGGCCAATGAGTTTATTAGGTCAACTAGAGCCAGACTAAAGGAAAATTAGATAAACAGCACCATTTTCAAATGTTCCTGCCAACTGGATGAGGGATCAAACTCAAAAAGTATTATTTTTCTCCAAAAGGAAGGTAGTAATCCGAGCAACAATTAACAAAACATATGAAAATGACTTTCTAAAGCAAAAGAAGACAAGAGAAACATACTGAAGAGAAATAAGAGATTAAGAAGAGTACAATAAGAGTGAACAAGAACAAAAGATTATAACTGTATGCAAAACAAAAATTACAAATATGTTGTGTTCTTGAATATCTAGAGCGGTAGTTCTTGCTATAAGTTGAGTGGTAAGGAATTGTGAGAATTGTTGTTGAAGCTTAAGAAATATGATAAAAGAGAGAGTTTTGAGCATTTTATGTATCCTCGTGACTTTACATTGTCACATTATATTGGAAATTTATTCTTAATTTTGAGCACCATGTAAGCTAATTTTGAGATTGTCATAATACATTGTATAATATCTCAACTTCTAATTGGACTTCTTTATCAATCACACAAAATTGACATATATCTAAGTTCATTAATTTTTTCACCCACCATCTTACCTTTGATAAGATTAACTTAATATGATACTAAACGTTCCTATCACTTTGCGAGACTTGTCAACATGTTTTTTTTTCCTTAATGTCACTTCGTATGTGAAATATTGACCAAGAGGATGCTTAATGTATTGCAATATAGATATTTAGGAGTTCAACATGCTTAATTAGATGGTTTTCTTTAAATAATTTTCAAAACGTTGACATTTTGGATTTGATTAATATAAACACTTATCATTAAGGATAAAATAATGAAAGTCTCCTATATAATAAAATTTTATATAATATAAATAACTTTGCAAAAGATCAAAATTTTCAAAGAATTAAAAAGTCAAACTAAGTTAACCACTTCAACTAAAATAAACTATTATGTAAAATTGGTTGGTTTGATTTTATATTAACGTCTCTAGCTTTAAAAATCAGTCAATTAGTAGTTCACTCGATTGATAAATTGAAAATGGGGAATATACTACCCTTCTTAAATGAGCTCTTTACTTTATATATCTTTGTCGGATCTCTCTATTTTATAGCTTGATGAATCCATTGGAAATCATCCAAAAGCCTTCTCCAGGTCTCTTTCTTTTTATTTTCTGTGATAGCACTTTTCTAAGCATCTCTCATAACGAGGATAGAATTGAATCAAAGCTGAAATTACTTTAAATGGATAGACATTCAATTTCTAAAGTAGAAATGGAAATTATACACTAGTCAATGAATGCTATATAACATTTGCTTAGAGCAAATGACTGGCATTTGAAAGTTGAGTGTCACCAACTCGGACCTTTTCCTGAAGTAGTACTGTGGATGGATTAAACGAGGTGATAATGGCCGTCAATGAGCAAAGCCATCATCAGAGACGATGGAAACATATGCTCTTCAGTTCAAGCTTTTGCATTCCTTGTGAAGTCGACGCAGGTCTGGCAGCTACAATCTGAGAAACGGCAGAGTTCACACCCAAAGCAAACACAGGATGTGCAACCCTTGCAAGTTGGTGACCGTGTGCAGCCCCTGTATATCCGTCGACTGGCTCGTTCTTCGTCATGATCACACGTTGTTCTGCGCAAGAAAATCAATCAGCTGTCTTGAACATCATCGCTGTACACGTGTAAATGAAAGCATTTGTAGTCAAAGTAAGTTCACTCTTGATTGAAGGTTCAGAAGATTAAGCTATAACTTATCCATGCATTTAGCTTCAACTATAATTGGTAGATTCACACCACTCATTCAAATCCCATCATGCAATCGGAAAGCAGTAGAAAAGGACTTCCTTAAAAAGTTGTTAACTTAAAAAGAGGATGACTGTTTCTAATCTAACAATTTAATCCACATCAAACTTAAAACAACATACTTGGGATATGGAAAGATTCTCTCTTTTTCGATAGAAAGATTCACATTTCTTATACAAACTATTGTTTTAAAACTTTTGAGAATTGATGGTCATAATGAAACAAAGAAGAAGATTAAAGATAACAAGTCTAGCAGCAGAATGTAAAGTGCTACCATGTGAATATGTTCTCTCTTTACCTTCACAAAAAAAGGGTATGAAAAATTCTCCACTAGTAACTTTATGAATTTACTTTAATTTCTCCTCTTCCTCTACCAGATATCATTCCACGACAGTATTGAATATAGAGGAAAAATAAAAAAGTTAAGGAAACCAACATGGTAAGACATAATAAATCAACAAAACAGCTCTAGAAGTCAGTAAACAAGAGTCAATTATTGTCTGCCTGTAAACAATTTTCACTTTTTCCTGATAATTTTCAGAAGTTTCGGCATCCAGCTGAAACTGAATGCTTATTTGACAGCTCAAATTTTCTAAACTCTCCAGAAAATAAACTTAATACCTACTTCAAAAGCTCTAAAATGGACTGAGGTACGAATGTCCAAGGATGTAAATCTGTAAGAAAAGGGAAAGTTCGACACAATATTATCACCAAATGGAATAGCCATATCAAAAGACCATCTAATATCAATGTTTCAGCATCAGATGCCAAACCTCCACTTTTAATTGGAGGAGTTTTTTTTTTTTGGCTAATATTTACAGCGAAAACTATTGCTTATTCTTGGCTGTTTGATTAAACATTAGTTACCTCAACATATAAAGTCATAACTATCACAAGAGGTACCATCCAACAAAGATCAACATATATTTGCAGCGTCTAGTACAATCATGATATCCAGTCTAATTTGTTCATGTAGCATCCTTATCTTCTTACATGCTGTGAAGAGACCTTTGCCTAAACTAGTAATCTCCTGCCAGTCTAAAATTGATGTAACTTACACGTTACCCTTGATTAATAAACTTACAAATATTTCCTCGAAGAAGATAAGAGTCTAGATTTTTCAAAGTAACCTTTTCGACATGATTCTACAGTGATGAATATTGTTAACAGGAAACAGATTTTAGTTTTCTCGTATTTAAGTCAATTCCAATACAACAAAAACTTTTAATATTTACACATTCAAAAGACACTTCCGCTCTTGTTGCTAGTTCTTTTATGCATGTGAAATACGGTTATGAAATTCAGGGAATTGAAGTAATTGTCAATATCCACAACGCCATGTTCCATTATAGGTTGAACAGTATCCAAGTAATTAATGATAAAATTAACAATAAAAAATGAAACTCTGCTCATCCAGGTCATCTTCTAGCTAGTTATATATGTTCATTTCTCTGATCAATTACTGAACATCACACAGAGAAACATCAATAACAAATAATACAAGGAACAACAGATACAAGCAGCTAATATTAGCTACTATGACTCGATGAATCCAAAACAAAAGTAACAAATGGTTCATTTTTTATAGTTTCATAAATATGCTACATTTTGCATAAAATATTGCCTAACTCGATATATATATATATTTGGCATTTTCATGCTGGCCGAGCTAGCAATAAACGAACTCTAACAAAAACAAGAGAATCAGCAATAAACAGTTGTACAAATATTTAATTAAGGTAGTTTTATTCAATGTAAAAAGCAAAACATACATACTTGTCAAATGGCAGATCAGAACATTTCCAATTTGGATCTGCCAATGCATCATGGTGAAGTCGGCATTCCTCTTTGGTTCGCAATCGAAACCTGCGCTCCTTGGTACATGTAGTACAACGAACAAACTCATCCCGATGGCAAACTCGCCCATTGTTGGACCTCTGCGATCCATTTCCATTTTTCGAAGCTTGATTATAATACTTGAGCAACATCGTCTTTGACAATGGAACCTTCTCCCCGTTGCCTATGATCCAAATATTGTTCTTCCATTTTCTAGCTGTCTCTCTACCAGAATGCTTCTCAAATGCAGCTGGAGTCATCTTGCCTAGCAATTATAATCACCGCTCAACAATCAACAACAATCAAACATGGAAAGCAAGGGTACAAATTAAGCATTTCAAATCTTTTAGGAACATGAATCAAACTATAAGAAAATGTAGATTACATCTAAACTATCACAAAGACTTGGAATGGAAATAATAAAGAGGATAAACTTGTGATTGTCCTTCGTGTTACAACATTAAAGGTTATCAACTATCACTCACTGGGAATAGATGATGAAGTCAATAACGACAGAGATATAGCACTAACTGTATTATACTGTGCCAAAAGATACCACCTTCTCTGAAAACTATACGCTGAGGAGCAACTGAAAAAACTTGGCCCAAAAAGTTTAGGTGGGTCCAGCAAATATCAATTTCGTTCAGAAAAATAAAGGACGGGTCGATTTTGTCTTTTCATGCTAATAACAGTAGTTGTTCTTGCGAACGGCATCATTCCTCTTCGAATGGACTTAGCTCTATTCTCATGGCCAAGGACAGTGGAACAAACTACCCCAATATATCGTTGTAATTAGTACAACTCTTGGTATCGGCGGCTTGTTTTCATTGAAGTTCAGAACCAATATAAGAATTTCGATTTAGCAAGCACCTTCAACTTTCAGCAGGTCGCATTAACTCTTCAAGCAATTCGTTGGAGTTAAACATACCAATGAAGCAGCCATTCTAGTTACACTTTTATATAAAATGCACGATAGGGAGGACGGTGTATGTGAGCCGCTAAAATGTGCATTCTACGTACCTTACTAGAACTTATCCATCAAATAGCCACAAAAGCATGCATACTAAACACAAGATACTAAGCTCAACTAATATGTTATAATAAAACAATAGAGCTGCCCGGACATCCTCTGGGCTAAAATGACCAGCGTCAACCATGAATAGGTAACTAGTTATCACGGAAGAATATATGAAGCCTCGGGAAGGGCTTTGTATAGTACAAAGGTCAAGACGATTCCACAGAAAGCCTTACTCTGTCCGACAGGAAGAAAAAGATTGATTCGTAATACAAAACGAGAACTTAAAGCATCAACACAAACACAGCCATACAGGAGGAGAGAAAATGGAGGTGAACGATCATCATTCTCAAGTTATCCCTGAAAACAAAAGCTTCTTAAGCCTTCCGTACGAAGCCGAAAGATATCAAGTTCGAAAGCCCCAGAGCTCTATCTTATTGTGCACAACGGCAGACAAAGCTCACTCACTGAGACAAAACAACATACACTTAAGAGTCTTGAACTATATAGCAGACGAATCCACAAAACAATGGTACCGCTCTCCGGCCATTTCAGCTGATTAAACAGCAGAAAGCGACACCTATCAACGTCAAGAAACAGTCAACATGCACAACAATCAAACCCATACAGGTGGAGAGAGAAACGGGGAGAAAGGGAAAAAGGTAGGAGAAAGACACCTTCGTTGCAACCAGGAGTGCATTCACAGGTGATCTCAAGGTCACCATTGACAAAAACCCTAAGCCTCCCCACAGCATCACCATATCTGTGGCTGGTGCACCCACACGTCACCTCTATGTAATCTACACCTCTCTTGACCCCACTAATCTCTCTCAACTCTTCATCGCCAAACAACGTCATTCCTTCTCCTCCATTGGCCATATCTGAGTGTGCGTTAACTTATAGCAGAATATAACCAAAACCCAGAATCGAAGATGAGATATTTGAAGTCAAAATCGACAAAAGAGAATGGGGAATTGAAGATTAAGGGTGAAGGAAATAAAGGAGAAATGAAAAAGGAGAAGAAAAGGCAAAGGGAAGTTGTCTCTCAAGAAAGACGTATATCGGAGGGATCTGGCTGGGAACACGTTCAAGGAATCATCTTTCACTGCTAAGAATACAATATAAACTAACCGTGGTATCGATTGCTTGCTATTGGTATTGGGCGATGAGAGAGAAATGAGCTGGCCAAGAGGAAGAGTTGCAGATTTATGTTAAATTTTGTTTTCATATTCACTCGCCTCGCCTGTTACTTATGCTGCCCCGCCTGCCTGCCTGCCTGGATGACACGACACCAGACCGGACCATGGAACTTAAACAATGCATAAATCCTGTGTTTTTCCTTTAATTAAGGCAGTCAATTTTTACATTTGTTTAACCAACTGATGGTGAGAGGCTTTAGGTTGGGAGTTGGTTGAGTCTGCCCAGCGTATTTATAGGCTACAACATTTTTTGGGATGAGAAATAGTGATTCCAAGTGTCTCGGTTCCGTTCTCATTTGGCAAGCCAGCCAATCTGGTTAAAATAACTTCTGAATGCCATGAAGGCTATAAAACTAAACTTTGCATATAAGGTTGACAAGTCACATCAATCCCAGCATGGGAGTTTTGTTGGCATTGAATTCATGTAACCCAACACTTTTCAGTTTCACGATAATAAGAAAACATGTGTGGCGTTTAGAATTACTTGTGGATAGATATTAAACTCTTCTTCTTTGCTCTTTCTCCTCACCTTTGATTTAATCTTGTTTTCATATATTTGATTTGGTCATGAAAAGGTTATGTTTTTTAATCTCCATCAATCTCGGTATATGTCAAAAATGAAAAGAAGTAAAGAGAGAGAGAGAGAGTGAGCAAAGCAACAATGAGGACATCATAGCCTCTCAAAAGGCTCGATCTGAAGGTTTAAAAAAAGTGAAGAACTACATGTGTTATCTTGTGTATGTTTGTATATAAGGGTTTAGAAAGGGTGGTGGAGACTGGAGATATATAGGAAATGGTAAATGTCTCCTAATTTAGACTGTCAGTTCTTAATCCAAGAACAAAATGAGAAAATGAGGAGATATTCAGAAAAATTACCACGGAGCCTATGATTCATTAGGCTTTTGTTGAATTTATATGCATATATATATATAAAGGTACAAGATCGAGAGCAGTGGCTTCAAGAAATTGCAATTCACATTCACAATAAAAAAGAGCCAGCACACTGCAAACAAGAGAAGAGGTTTAAAGAAAACGACTAAAAGGTGTTGCTTTACATCAAAGTTAACCCTTTTTATTAGGAGTGGGACAAACAAACAATAACGTTTTATTTGTCTGTCTGACAAAGGCAAAGATTTAAAAAGAAAAAAAAAGCAGGCAAAGTGGATATGTACAGTTTTGTTTTCATAATTGCCTAGAATAACAAATCTGGAGCCGAGCATTTCTTTCGTTCTCCTTTTGGTAAATAACATGGTGTAGGACTAGGACCGCCTCCTGCAAGTACCTGTCACCAATTAAAAGACTTGGACCTTTCAACACCCTTATTTATGTAAAAGTGCATATAGTAACAAACAACTGTACGAACCTCTCTTTTTTCTGGAGGTATCAAGCTCAGCTACTTTTATTATGCTCTGCCCACTCTTTCAAAGTATGCATGGGATTATACATCAATCATGCGACTCAAGCACGCAAGAAAATTGATCTTCTTGTCTTGGTTTACAGGACCAAATCATGTTGGCCGCAAT
Organism: Erythroxylum domingense; assembly: GCA_025594535.1. Taxonomy (NCBI): domain Eukaryota; kingdom Viridiplantae; phylum Streptophyta; class Magnoliopsida; order Malpighiales; family Erythroxylaceae; genus Erythroxylum; species Erythroxylum domingense. The sequence continues at coordinate 11,470,408 of JANQBM010000009.1, read as the reverse complement.
TGAAAAAAATAAATAAAAAAGGATCACTCCATGCAAAGATCTGTGAGTTCACCTTAGACATGCTTACTTTTTCTTGCCTATAGTTTAGCAACTAACATACCCTCTTTCACCCAGTATACACAGATTCCATGCCACCACTTGTATGATGGTGCCGGACAGTGGCTCGGTAAGTGATGAGAAAATGGCGTATATGCTTTTTGATGTGCATAGGAAATGCCATGTTCTTTTTTCTGTGTGCTTTGGTCAAAAGAGAAGCATCATATCTTAAATCAACTGTGCGTTTTAGCTACCTTTCATACAGGATCTTTAGCTCTGGGAACACTGTGTGCATGGTGTTTGAAACGATCCCTGGAACTGGGAGAGAATGTCATGCACTCTTTCTTATATCCCGTTTCTCTTATAGATGAAATGCACGCTGGTGCGCATGTTATTTGCTAACATTCTCATAGACAGTGAAGAATTGCCTTGGTTTTGGGTATCTGTAGTTTAAAATAATTAGGTCCCACCGGCATTAAATTAGTACTAGGAAATACGAAGCCAACAGGAACCAACTTGGTATAGCCAATCAACTGATTCGGGAATCCTTTTGGTATTTAGTGTTATATGTTAAGCTGCCAAAAGAGAGAATGGATTGTTTTCCTGGAATGGAGCTGCCACTTGCCATCATAATTACGCCATTGGGTGGAGGAAATGTGGTGATTTTGCTGTCTCACCTTTAACAGCACAGGATGAGCATGATCAGATCAGATCATATGTTGGGTATGCTGATGAATTAATTATGTTGGAAAAGTTTGTATTCTTCAGCCCCAGGAAGTGAAACATACAGGATAATGTTGCATGCTGGCTAGCTGTGATCAGGTTCCTAAGTTAACCTCTGCCATCGCAATTGCATGTATGATTATATTAGTCAGGTTTGTCGTAGTAGCCACCCATTTACTGTTCAAAATCTCACTTCTTTCTACACATTATTGATTTTTGATTAAAAATAAAAAATAAAAAGAAGCTCAAAATTCTCGATCTGTTGTTTCGTAAACAAACCCAAGTTTTAGGTAAACCGTAAACGTCCTTGTAGTGTGCTCAAACACATTTGGTTTTGCCAATGAAGAAAACGGCATTGGTGGGCACCATTTTAGCTGAAACTCATTGGATTCCCCGCAGAGGACCACCTGATTTCAATCATATGATATGAGAAGTAGTTGGCCTAGCCTACCTACCTAGCTATTTGAGAACCTCCTTTACTACTACAAGCTCTTCTGGCATTCATTTGATAGTTACGCTATATTTATATATATATATACTAACTTTCGTGGTCACGCAACTCATCAATTATTACTGGTGGCTTTTAATAGGTATATAACAGTAGTCACCTTGCCTTACCCTAAGACCACCACCGCCAATGCCACACTTTCGTCTGCTAATGTACTTCCATCAGAAAATGATTCAAAGTTGTATAATATAAAGATTATACAAATGAAAATGATCTATTATACATTGTAACGATAGCATTAGCATTTATCTTATCTCGTGAAACTTATTCAATATACCTAAATAGCAACTATCGGACTAACAACAATATACACATAAGGACTATACACCTACACATCTGTTGTAGACCCATATTGGCCCAACTGACAAAAACCAGGCCGAACCCTAGAAACCCTTTTCATTTATAAACCTGTAAAATCAATCGCCAACTCCGCTGTTAAAAGTTAGACATCAAAGTCCCTTTCGTAAAAATGAACCCTTTTGTATTCGAGTGTAAGATGCAGAAGCTTGAGACAAGAAAAAAACATCTCCAGTATCCTAGAAACCTTATCCTTAACCTTGGACCATCATATGTACAGATATGATTTCTCCCCCGAGCTACATCCTGGATAGAAGGTTTTTTTATAGGTTTAGACCAACTTTGACCTTTGACAAAGCTTATTATCTCAAGCCTAAGGATATAAAATTACATGTACGTATCCAACTTTGACCTTTCGATATACTTCTTCAAACAGGACATTGGCGCTTTAGATCAATAGACTCCTAGCTCTTTCATCATTTATCATTTTACTCATTACATTCAGATCTCTTTCATCATTTCACACATTTTCTAATTATTTTCGAACAACTTTTTAGTTATGTTTTACTTTTGCAGGGATGAATCTTGATAAGATTATGGCTAGGACGCAGTAATTATGGCTAGGACACATTTCCTTTTATATTGTTACGTAAAATAAATCATGAGTTTGAAATAATTATGATAATGCACAACCTATATTATCATACATACGATTAAAAACATTGGTTCTTTTTCATTGAATGACCTCTTGTAATTGACTTATTTTCATTAATTCAATTTACCCTTTCAAAAAAAAATACAAAGTTTAACAACTTATTTATTTTTAATTAGAAACTATAAAAATAAGTCCGTACCTTTTAGTTTTAACTTTTAAAATATTATATTGTATCTAATTAAAAGAGTAATTACATTTGAACCATGCAGTACTTATGATTTTAGGAAATTAATGTGACATTTGAACCATGCAGTACTTATGATTTTAGGAAATTAATATGGAATTTTAAACATATTATTTAAAATTTTGAATAACTTTGGTCAATCTTGTTGACTTTTAATGGTTTAATTAAAATATGTTTTAAAAATTATAGAAAGTAATGTGAGATGAAATATATAAATTAGTAATCAAATAATAATTTCACTTAATCTACGTCAGTAGATTTTCAACGATAAACACCCCATAAAAAATTAATTTAATTTTAGTTAACATCTTCTCGAGTTTGTACATTTGAACTTTAAAATTCAAATGTTTTTTCATATATTATCTTTCCCATATTCGCCTTCTTACCAATAATTCTAAAGTATAAGAAAGAGTTATTAAAAAAATTGTTTAATCATAATTTACTTTTTTTGTAAACTTATAATTTTATTCACTACAAGAAAACCATGCATTAGCGACGGAACTTTACCGATGGACATAATTGTGTAGCTAATTACTGACGAAAAATCAATATCCGTCGGTAAAACTGTCATGAAAAATTTTCCTTTGCGACAAACACAAGTATCGTCGGTAAAGGCAGACGGAAAACATTCACGTCAATTTTCTGACAGAATATAGCAACGAAAAATCCATCCCTGTCGGGAAATTAGGCGGGAACGATTCCCACAAATAAATGGCATCAGAATTTTTCCGATGAATGTTGCTCCGTCAGTGATTTTCCGATGGTCTTTCCTCACCGTCGTTAACTTCAAATGTGTCATTTAAAAAAACTGAAATGACGTCATTTGGTTTCGTTTCGGTTCAGGGTTAAATGCACCCCTAACCTTCCCCTAGTTTTCTTCGCTGTTCTTCTTCATTTTTTCTCCTCTCCTCGCGTCGTCGTTATACTTCTCCCCTTCTTGCCGTCGTCGTCCTTCTTCCTCGCCCATCTGTAGCTTCTCCTCTCCCCGTCGTCGTCGTCTATCACACGTTTGCAGCTGGTTCTCTCCTCGCTATTGCGTCCGTCGTTTGTGTACGGTGATGTTTCTTCATTTCTGAAATATTACAATTTTGTCTCTCCATTTGTTGAGTTTTGATTATGTGATTAATTCCTAATTTTCTGCTATAGTAGTGGAGATTGAGGTTGTTTTGTGAATTGATGAATCAAGTTCTTAGTTTCTTTGCTTTCGATATTTGGCTTTGTTGGGAATGCTGTAATCTTCATTCATTCAGTTGTATTGTTCCTTGTTTCTGGTTAGGGATTTCAATATGTATTATGGAATCACTGACAAGCTGTTAAAGAACTCAACTTATAGGCCTTCTTACTATAATGAATGAACTAATATTCATGACAATCAATTGCCCCTCACCCTAAGTTTCATCTATAAACCTTGTTGATAAAACTTTATAAACCTAAAATGTGAATGACACAATGGCCATTCATTTAAGAGGATAAATAAAGGGACATTAATAGGAGCTACAATGTATAAAAGTGTAGCTTTTTTAGTTTCTAATTGGTTGTCATCAAATATCACATTGTTAATGCATGTAAGAAATTTTGAGGAGAATAGATACACACTAGAATTTGTAAGTGCCAATTAGATTGAGCATGCTATTCAGCTGTAAGTTGTTAGCTTGCCCAAGTGGATCATCGAAGTGATTGTGGGTTATTGCATATCCCATATGATATAATGTACATATGTATTCTTCTCTTGAGTGAGTTTTAGTTGTAAAGTTGCAAGTTTAGTGAATGAGTTCCTAAAAAATAAGGTCAAATGTGGCTTTAGAATTAGTATTCTAACGCCTTAGTATAGTTTTAAATTTTAGGGATTTAAAAGGAAACTGAGAATTAGCAATTTGAAGGTCATATCTCCTTCTTTCCTTTAGCTCCTTTTTGTTTCTAACTTACATGGAATATATGGTAGTTGTAAATTCAAAATTACTCTTACATATATCAAACTTGAACCTTAAGTACGATAGTTTGAATGACAAAGATGTGATAGATAAAGAAGAGTGTCATAGGGAATGAAACGCATATGGGATGTCAAGGTAAAATTGTGATGTTAGGGAAAGTTTAGGCTTAAGTCTCTTATCGACCATCGATGTGGTCATCAAAGAGTTCAGATCATTGGCTTTCACACTACAAGGAGTAAGCTAATGTTCATAAGTATCGATTACCCTTAAAATTTTATATGTAAACTTTACTAATAAAACTTTATAAACCTAAAGTATGCATGGATAAACAGTTGGTCATTTAAGAGGATAATTAAAGAGTATTTAGTAAGAGTTATACAGTACAAAAGAGTAGCCTTTTCAATTTTTAATAGGATGTGATCAAATGTCACATTATTAATATGTGTAAACATTCTGGAGAAAATTGGAAAAATGCTATGACTTGTAAATGTCAGTTAGATCGAGCCCATTACTAGGCTCTAAGTTATTATTTTGTCAAGTGAATTGCTAGAGGGTATGGTTTACAAGCTACTGCATACCTTAGGAGATAAATGTAAATAGTATTTTTCTTTTAGTTAAGTGGTAACTGCAATCTTTTAAGATTGATGTACAAGTTCCTATAAAATAAGGTCCAAGTTGGCTTTGGGGTTGGCACTTTGATGCCTAAGTTAGTTTATAAGAAAAAAAAGTGAGAAATAGTGATTTAATCATATCTCTTTCTTCCCTTTAGTTTTTTTTTTCATTTATAACTTAGATAGGATATACAATGAGTGGAAACTCATAACTACTCTTACATATCTCCCCTCAAACCTCACATCTGAGAGTGGATTTAAGTTGAAGTTCATACCATAATAGGTGTTTGAAGCATATATATATATATATATATATATATATATATATATTTTGGGTTCATATTTTTACTTTCCTATCCTTTCTTTGCAGAATCTCTAATCAATGAATTTTAACCAAAATTCCTGAACTAGTAAACTTTTATGAAACCATTGTGGAGTTTCATAATCTAAAAATATGGTGCTGGTCTTGTGATACAAAAATGAGACTTGATAGTTGAAGGAGCTTAAAGAACTTAACTAGAATTTGGTTCAATTGAGAGCAAGGAGCTGAAAGATGTCTTATGTCCTTTTTGAATTCAATTTGTACTATTTCTATAAAATTCAATTAAATATTAATTTCAGGTTGAAATATGTCATCAAAGAGAAGACATGATATGATGCGATCAAGATTCAAACCACGATTCGGAGGTACTTACTGTACAAGTGAACTATCTCATGGTGTAGCAGTTAGAACTGAATCACCTCCTCACCCTCTACCTACTACACTTGCAAATGAGGCATCACCTTCCGTAGATGCTGCTACACTACACCATCCACCACCCCTACATCATTTACTACCCTTATACCAACAGAGATATCAGGGGTAAATAATGATGATAAATGAGGCAGCCACCAGCCTGGAGCTAAGGGACCTGATGGAAGAACTTACGTTACAATTGTCAATAATATGTACGTGAAAATACATGAAACACTATATGTTTATAATTAAGTTATAGGTTTCAATTTTCAAAATGATATAAAATTATTTGCTTTTATATTAGGTTCAT
>JANQBM010000009.1:11368104-11383141 GCA_025594535.1 Erythroxylum domingense | reverse complement strand
TACTCTGGTCACAACTGCCATTATATTTTATGCATTCATGAAATGAAACACATCACTTACATTTGCATATTTGCAGTTACTTACACCCACATATTATCGGATCGTAGTCCGGCATTCACATTGGAGTTGAGTATCACTTTTTCATTGATAAGCATAATTACACTTTCCTTTAGAACCAAGTTCGGCATTTAACAACCAAGTCATATATCACATATTTCATCCAATTCACATACAAGAAGCACTTCAATATATCATCCACATTTCACAATCATCGGACCTTCTGTCCAAAATTCAACACAATCAATCAAGCTCATATGAATATTCAGTAGTCAACTGTTACAAAAATTCAAACAAAATAAGCAATAAAATGAGACCATCTAGTCTTACTCACAGTATGCTCCAGATTAGCATTTGTTTCCAAATTCTGGAAACGCCTGACTGCGGACTTTTAACTTGCACAACCCATTATGCAATACGTTGCACACACATTAATAATTTTGCACAATTATAAGCATTCAATGCACATATGTGTCTATGGAATATATGTACGATGCATGTTCATGACAATCTCGGTATCGATCATAAAGTTAACCCGAAAGTTTTCCGACAATAATCAATTCATATTCTTTAAATCGATCCACTCACTTTAATTCAATCCTTAATTTCCAAATTAATCACAAAAAAATTCACTAAGTCTTATGGAGAGGTAGATAAATGGCTTAGGAATCTGACATTTCAAAAATAAGGTCAATCGGAGGTCGGATGACCAAGTTATAAGCAAAAGCATGGCAAAGGGTCGGATGGAAAACTTAAAAAATGGCTGGTCGCACTCGCGAGAGTCTCGCAGCCGCGAGGCGCGAGTTCGCGATGGTGAGCTCTCGCGCTCACGAGACCCTCGCTCACGAACTCCTATTTATCACTTTCGGAGTCGCGATCGCGACATCCATAGTAATGTCGCGCGTTACGATCATGACGATGTGGCAGTGTCGTGATCGCGACCTCATCGCAACCACGACGATGTTAGCTGAGTCGCGGTCGTAACGTGTTACGATCGCGAGAAATGCGCTAGAGTCGTTATCGCGACCTTCTTTTGGTCGAAACCTTTCTTCCTCTTTTCTTTTTCTTTTTTTTGACTAATCTTCCTCTCTTCTTCCAAATTGTCTAACTTTTCACTTAGACTCCAAATTTTACAAATTTGGTGTCAATGGAAAGATAAAAGAAATACCTACAATTCCCATGAAGGACTCACAAACAAATTCCACCTCTATAAGGGTCAAAATTCACTTCAAACAAATCTTTCCTGTAAATCTCATCCTAAACAGTAACACAACTTCTAAAAAATCATAACTTCCTATTCCATTATCCACAAATTCCATGATTTATATCAATGGAAAGATGAGAACACATGATACAATGCTCATGAAGAACTTGGAAGCAAATTCAACCTCAAAAAGGGTCAAATTTGCAATCAAATTTTCTGCCCTGTTACATATCACCTAAACCATATCCAAACCTCACAAATTCATATCTTTCAATTTCTACATCCAAAAATAGCATATTATACATCATTAAAAAGCCATGACATTCCTCTACACTTTTAATAAGGCTACTTACTCCAATTAAAACCATATCAGTCTAGAATTGGCCTCAGAACTCAGTATCCACAAAATCTACACTTATGAACATTTCCACACACAAAGCACCTTAATCTTTGGAATACATCTTAAAGTCAACAACTCATAACTTTCAACCCTTATATAGAAAAATGACATACTTTATAGCGATAGAAAGCCAATAAGAAAATATAGAGTTTTCATGAAGACCAATTGAACAAAATCTGCCTAAATCAACCCAGAAAAATTTCCAAAGTTTCAGATCACTATATTTTCGAGCTACTGTTCATCCCTGTACATATTCTCATATTCAAGTAAAACTTTTGGAACTCTTCACGCCAAAATTTAACAGTACTTCCTTTAAAAGAAATGTAGCCACACTCCTTAAGTTTAATTCAAGCTAAATATCATCTCAATATCACAACTACATAAAAAGGTATGGTAAAAACATGCAAACATATACAAATCTAATTTCCAGCTTTTCATCCTAGCTCAACTTCTATCACTTCCATACTAATTCTACACCAATAAGCATCCAATTTAGTCAATATATCAACCAAAATCAAAGAAAGATCCCCACTTGAACATGTATCCCCAAAAGTGGCAGCAACCTACAATCAATTATTCAAACATTTCTACATTCATCTAAAATATCAAGTCACTTCCAAAATCTCTAAAACATCTCTAAATTTCATTTATCACCTTCTACCTCATCAATCATCAATTAGAGCAAGATATTCACACACACACACACCCATATACCCCAACACAATTTTATTACAATTTAAGTGTACAAACAACACCAACAATTTAATTAACTACAAAACCATGAGATAAAACATGTTTTCTTACCTAATCAAGCTTCCAAATCTTCCAATCTTCAAAAATTTTCATAACCTCTCTAACCTCCACTACCATACACAATTACCATCATCATCTTGAAGGAGGAAAAACTAGGTTTTCCTTGTGGTAAAGAAGAAGACAACAAGATGGGAGTGCTAATTGAAAGAAAAGAAGGTAAAGTTCCACGTGTATGGAGGTTGGAAACACAAGTCATAAAGAAGGAGAAGTGAAGAGATGAAGGTCATGAAATGAGAAGAAGAGAGAGCCAAGGTAAAACAAGAAAAGGATCTTTCAAATAAAAGAATAGAGTGTCGTGAGTGGGGAGGGAGTGGCTAGTGGTGGTGACACTTGTCACTGCCACTTGTCACTGTCCTATGGTCCCAAATGGACCCATTTAAGAACTAGTCTATTTGACTTCAATTTTTAGTCCAATTTTCTCCCAAATTTTAATGACTCAAATTAATAATTCCTTAACTCATTTATCTTAATAACCAGTGCCATTGGACAGTTATTTTTGCTACTGATAAACCCTTATTCTGCCACTTGGCATTTTTCCTAGTCCAAAAATTACCTCGAAAATTTTCCGAAAAAATTCTAAAATTCATTTAAAATCAGAAAACCAAAATGACCCTCTCCGACACAATTTTTTCCCATACACATAAGTCCTATTTTCATAACAATTACATTTATTAACAAAAATACCGGGAAATGTCATGAATGCATGTACAGTCATTTTTTATGTGCAAAATGTACCATTCACATGTATGTGTATGCATTAACATGTAGAGGCATTTCTAAACGCCCATGGACCACTCATAATTACTATTCTACCCTTCCCATCGGTGATGGGATGTTACATCCCAAATCTACTTTGAGGTTTTGGAAGAGCTTGTAGTCTGCTATGGGTACTAAGTTGAACGTCAGTACAACATTTCATCCTCAGACAGATGGACAAAGTGAGAGGATAATAAAGACTGTTGAGGATATGCTCAGAGCTTGTGTATTGGAGTTTCAAGGGGTTTAGGATCAGTATATATCACTGATAGAATTTGCCTACAACAACCATTACCACAGTAGTATTGGAATGGCATCATATGAGGCACTGTATTGTAGAAAATGTTGGTCGCCATTATATTGGGATGAAGAGGACTTGAGAATAGTTGAAGGCCCAGAGTTGATACAAGATATAGTGGATAAGGTAAAGTTGATCCGAAACTGAATCAAAGCAGCTTAAGATAGACAAAAGAGTTATGAGAATCAACATCGACGTGATATGGCGCACAATATGAGTGACAGAGTATTCCTGAGAATGTCACCTTAGAGGGGACTTCTGAGATTCGGTAAAAGGGCAAGTTGAGCCCTAGGTACATTGGTCCTTATGAGATCATTGAGAGGGTAGGACCTTTGGCCTATAAGTTGGCCTTACTAAATGAGATGTCTCAATTGCATAATGTGTTTCATGTGAGTATGCTCTGAAGATACCGATCAGATCCGACATATGTGATATCGGCTCAGAAGATCGAGGTTGCTAGTAACTTAAGCTATGTTGAGGAGTCGATCAAGATTGTGGGATCGCAGATCAAGCAGTTGAGGAACAGAGTCATTCCATTGGTAAAATTCCTTTGGAGGAACCACTCAACTGAGGAAGCAATTTGGGAAACAGAGGAGCATATGAGGAGACAATATCCCCACCTGTTCGAGCAAATAGGTAAGAATTTCGAGGATGAAATTCTTTTAAGGAGGGGAGAGTTGTAACATCCCATTATCCTTGGGAGGTTAGAATAATAAATATGAGTAATTAATGAGAGCTTAGAAATGCATTTTTCATGCTCATGCATAATATGACATACGTATACAAGTGAATAGTGAAATGTTGCATATTTAAAAATGACTGTACATGCGTTCATTGACATTCCGGGTATAATTGTTTATAAATGTGAGTATATTGAGAAATATGTTTTTTATATGTTGAAAATTGATTTGGGAAGTGTATAAATTGACTTATAGTTTTTGGAATTTTTGGAGAAATTTCTGGAAATTGTTGGGCATTTTTGAACTAGGAAGTTTGCCGAGTGGCAAAACAATTGATAAATAGTAGTATAATTTATTGTCTAATGGTAGTGAAAATTTTTATAAATGATTTTGATATTTAATGACTTATGTCATTGAAATTTGGAGACAGCTGGAGTAGAAATTGGAGTTGATTAGATTAGTTTAATAAAATAACTAGTTTGAACCTATAGGATTATGACATGTGGCAAGTGACCATGTCTTAGATCACTATTATTTTAAATTTAAAGTCCCTCCTTGTTTTGTCTTTCACGATGCTTTTCAAATTGAAATACCATTAAGTGTTTTGTCTTTCATTTTACTCTTGCTCTCTCCTTTTTTTTTTGTGTGGCTTGCTTTCTTCTTCTCCTCTATTTTCATTTTCTCCACTCACTCTCACCTCACCTGGGTTGAACCTTGCTTCCATCTTTCAATTGCTACTTCCATATTATTGTTTCTTTCATTTACTACAAGAAAACCCACCCAAATCCATCTTTAGAAGATAAGAGCATGTGAATGCTTGGGAGTTAGGGTTGACTAAGATTTTGAAGAGAAATTAAGTAAGTTATTCCTTAAATATCATGGGTATGGTTAAATGAAGCTAGAAAGATGAGTACATTAAGATTGATGACTTGATTATATGAGTTTTTATGTGTGTGTCATGGGTGATGAAAAATTCATGTAAATGTCTTGCTTTTGTATATGTATATGATCATTAATGACCCATAAATTGTTATAGAGATAATGTTGAGGTAGAATGATCATTATAATGGTGTTATATGAGTGCAGTAAATTAAAGAATGAATGGGTAAATGTATAGGTTCTGTTTTGGTTAAGGATCAAACATAGATCATGAATTGTTTATGAATGAAATTGAGTTGAAAAGGAGTGGAGAATGAAGAGGAAATGGAGTAGAAAAGGATGATCTTTGTACAAATATGTTAGGTGTGAAAATCTGGAAAAACTTGAAGATGATGGATTGGAAAATGTTCACTGCATATGCTTCAGTGTTTTAGCCATAACTTCTTATAGAGTTGTTCCATTGAGCTGATTCTTGATCTAGATTAAAGTAGAGATATATATCTATATTTTCCATGCAGACACAAAATTTTAATTCTGTTGTTAAGAGTCTCAAACATTGACATGAAGTATGAGAATTTCTGAGAATGAATAGTAAGAGAGTTAAAATTTTGATCTGAAACTTCCATGACTTTACTGTACTGAGCTCGATGGATTTTGACAAAATGGTCTGCAGGAAAGTTTTATATCTTTCTTTTAATTTTACATTGATATAAAATTTGGAATTTTTGGAGTTCTGGATCAAAATTTATGGAGGTTTGAAGTAGAGATTTTGGTAAAGAAGAAGAAGAATTGCATGATAGCGACTTTGAAGTTTTCAGGGGTGTTGAACATCAGATGCTGTTTTAGCAATATCTTTTTCTTCCGACCTCCAAATGAGTTGATCTTTGATTTTTAATAAACTAGAGACATAGGGATACAAATTTTATGAAGAAATAAAATTTTAAATCTTATTCTAAGATTGCTAATTTTTGGAAGGAAGTTATGCATAGTACACTGATTTTGAATATGAACAGCCCAAACATGTTTGAGGCATATCTTCCAAATTACAGAATCAAATTGAGTGATTTTAGTGTCAATAGAAACATAAGACATAGAGGAACACTTTTCTAGAAGAGATTATGACCAAATTACATCATTTACACCTTCTGATTGAACATGAAAAATAGAACCGAAAGTGTGTTTTGGAAAAATCTGAAATGATTCAATGAGAAATGAATTGTGAATGTAATGTTGTTAGTGAGGCATAAACCTAAGTAGAAATCATTCTTAGATGATTTTTGAAATGAGAATGATTTTGTGATGAAATTGATGGGAAGATACCCTGGATTGTCATGAACATGCATTGTACATAATTCATTTCATACATGTGCATTATTAAGCACTCATAATTTTGCAAATTGTGATATATGTGTATGTTGTTTGATATAGAGGAGCAATTGGAACGTCAACCTCCAGACGTTGCCGGAACTTCCACGCATTAGCTTCGGAATCAACTTGTGAGTAGCCTAGACGGTCTCACTTAATTACTTGTTTGTTTAATTTCTGTTTTGAAATGATTGAATGAATGTGAAATTGATTGTGTGGATTCTGGACAATTGACTGTCTGAGGAGTTCTATATTCGGGACTGTATTAGAAGTGCTACTTGTATGTGAATGGGAAGAACTAATTTTTTTTAAATTGATTGATTGATTATGATAGATGCATTCCATATATGAGTGCACAATCAGATAATGGTAGCTGTGACCAGAGTAGCCACCGATCAGAGCTTAAAGCTCAAAGTGTGAAAAGAGCCTCGAGCTCAGATAGTGATTATGAGCCTAAGGCTCACTATATAAAGTGTGAAAAGAGCCTCGATCGATGGTAGCCCACCTTTATTGTAATATATGTACCAGAATGACCTCCGGCCATCCCAGTGTGTACCTTGTGGTAAGGGGGGGCTACAGAAAGAAAAAAGAGAAACCCTAGATGGATTTTTTTATGGGTTCCTAAACTAGGTTTTGGTTTTTCTGACTTAGATAGACTATGGGTAGCTTAAGCCTAAGCCCAACTTAGCATTTATTTCATTTTTTGTGATTTTTGTAGTTTTATGAATTTCTATGGGAATGTTGTGTTGAATGAGAACTTGGCTGTTTGAAGGAATCCAAGGAATGCCAATCCAAAAGCAAGAGGAAAGGTAAGCTTGACTTGGATTTTGCAAGTAAATAGGTGGGTAATGTATTTATAGTTATTGTATAATTGGGAAATTCTTGCCTATATGTGTGTATATTTGATTGCTTGAATTTGATTTTCTTGAAATTGAATTGTTGTGAGTGCTTGGAAAATGCATGGTGAATTATGATTATGTCATGCCTTGAAAAATGTATGACATTTTGCATAATCGAAAAAGAGGAAAAAAGCTTAAGATGCATGAAAGTATGAACATGCAATGAAATGAATTGAACATAATAATTTGTTTGTGATTGGGCAAGAGAGGAACCCGTTTCGTTAGTCACGTGCACGTTGACCTATGGCCTTCTCCCGGCTTCCCACTTGAGGCCACGAGATCCTGAGAAATAGGACTCATTTTGTTCATGAAGTGAACTTCGATTTCTCTGCTTCGTTCCACGGAACTCTCAAGCTATTTGTTTGTGCATTGCATCTTTGAATTGTCAAGTATAATGCTTAATTGAATGTTAGGATTTGATGCTTAAATGTAGATGATATGTTTTATGTGATAGCATCCTTAACTATAAATCTTTGATTGAGAATTGTCGATGGCGTAAGTGCCAGATCAAGATGAGTTATAAATGTATACGTTTATATATATATATATATATATATATATATATATATATACATATGTTTGAATTCATGACTAATTGCCAATGGCTATAAATATATCAGCCACTGAGTTATGTAGCTCAACCCATAATTTTCCCTCCTTAAGTGCAGAACGAGAAGATTAGCGATCCTTGCAAGGCATTCGGAGCTCCAAGATCACTAGAAATCTTTTGTCCTAATTATTTTGGATAGCTTTATTGGCATATTAAGCATAAGCATCCTTTTGTGTTTTATATTAAGCTTTGATGTCTATGATGGTATGTAAATAAATTTTACGCAAACACTTTGAATTATTTATGAAATGAAGAAGTTTCTTTATATATGTTTAGAATTATCCTTTTGGTTGAGTTGTTAGTATTGGCATGGGTTGTGAATGTGAGTGTAGAATTTTGAATTTGGTGTTGGGTTATTGGGTTTGGAATTGAAGGTTTCGCCGCGGCATATTTCCCCAAGAGGTGAGATTTAAGGAAGGTTCCTTTATATATGTGCATGTTGTCTTTGGAAGAATTGCTATGGTTTTATGGGAAAATTGTTTGTGTATGTTTATTAAGTAGTGTTGGATGTTGGGGTTCGGGTCTCTGATTTGAAGGTTTCGCTGGGTCGAATTCATAAGTTGGCCACGGCGAACCTTTCCCGAAGGGTGTTTTTATTTGATTTTGGTAATTTCACCGCGGCGTATTTTTCCCGAGAGGAGTTTAAGTTCGAATCTAGGGAACTTCGCTGCGGCGAAGGCACGAGTTGGCTACGGAAAACTTTTCCCGAAAGGTCCTTGGAAATATTACCATAGTTTCGCCGCGGGGAACATTTGATTACTGTGGCAAAGTACACCAATGCTGACACTGTGATTCTGTTTATAAATTGAATCCTTAAGCTCTGCTCTCACACGATCTTTACCGACCATTCGTATTTGTCACCTCAGGATAAGCTCAGCAACCTGGGGGTCCCAACACTCTGGCTAGAGTGAATTGGCATTTGAAAAGACGTTTTCAAATTTTAATTATAAATCAATTACTAATTAGCAAGAACGAAGATGATCGGACTAAAAGAGTAGACATTATATCCATACTCTGTCCAATTGGAATATTAGATAATGAAAGGATTAAGTTATACATCATAATCATGCATGAACAGGCTAAGTCAATTCACTTTAGCATTCATGATATTTGGGTGGTCATGATATGTTGTTAGACGTCAATGTTGACCTATGATTATAAATTATTTAATTGGAGAATTAAAGATAAATTAAAATGAGTTTTGATTTATCTAATTCTAATTCTAATTCTAATTGTGAATTATAATTATAATTTATAATCATTGCCAATATATTAGGAACTTAATGGATCAAGAATTAATTTTTTGGTTTATTTAATTTTCCTTCTAATCTTTTATGAATAATCAATTTGCTTTCATTCTTGAGGTTCTATTACCTATCAATTTAATTTTCAAACTATTTGTTTGTTTTCTCTAACTATATATGATAGAAAGTGGGAACTATTAACTTGTTTGTGAGCATAGTATTTTACAATTCTAATTTACTTCTTCTTTGTTTTTCTTTCATAGGAAGGTGATGATTAGGAGTGGATAAGGAGGTTTTTTGATGAAGAATTTTAGAGTGCCCATATATATTGGTTTTATTTAGTATTTAGATTAATTCACTTGTATTCCATATAAAATGGAGGAAGATAATGCTGGTAAATATTTTTAGTTATTTTTTGATTTTGTATTTTGAATATATTAAAGGTTGAATTTTACAAGTCTTTATGGACTATATACCATATATAAATGCAATTTTTTTGGTCATTTATATTTGATAGTAACTAAGACATGCATTAATGTATATATAGATATTGCCTATTTAATGACAAGAGTTTGATTTTATGTTAACATATTATTGGTAACGAAAGAATATATTGTTTCTTTTATTATTATAAATTGTTTCCTAAAAAATATATTTCATTGCCTTATAAAGATTCAAACTGTTGTTATGTCCGTTCAACATTGTTATTATGGTTTGAAACTGTTTTATTGCCTTAGTCAAAATTTTAAACAACATTATTAATTTTTTTGCCTAATAAAAAATTTTGTAGCCTTAAGCCTATATCAGTGCCACTTTATTTAACGACATGAATCTTGTTGCCTTAATAAAAAGGCAACAATAATTGTACTTATAGTTACGCTTTTGCCTGTTAACTAAAGCTCTTTTTGTTGTAGTGTGTGCATCTATAACTCCATGCGTATAAGTCTCTTTTAAAGCATTTTAAAGAATTCACTAGATTGGTAGTTGAATATAAGATATTAGATGGAACGAGAGGAATAAGATAGAGCTATAAGTTGTTACTTTATGCAAGTAAGAAGTTCCAATAGGATCTGTCATTTTTGTTTTTAATTTTTTTGAAACACTCGTATGTTCATCTCTTTCCAATTCTCATAAATTAACCTTCCAAAGAGAATTTTGATAGAAGTAAATTCCTCCTTATTAAACCATCCCTTATGAATGATTTAGAGAACAATTTTAGGCTAGTTTGTATATAGGTAAGCAACATGAGATCTCCTTAGTATCTTACTCAATAGGAAAGCATTTTAATTACGTTGAAAAGATAAATGATCCATAGTTTATGAACTTAAGTTGTAAAGGTTACAATTGTTTTGAACTGACCGGTTCCAATGAATTTTATCATGTTAAAGGAAGTTCTTCAACAGTAAGTCGTAGGATGAATGAAACTTTTGAGATTGCTTAAGGAAACTACACTAAATTATACCAATCTATTTTAGGTCCTCCATTTTTTGATAAGTCCTTACAGTAAGTATTAGAGAATACGTAGAAGGACATTCGTTCCATAAAATTGTGTCTCTGTTGGTGTAATCATAGTAGTAGTTTAGAGTTAGCGCTAAGTGTTCATCCTTGATTCTGAGTTACATTGAAGAGATTGTCTCTAATTACTTCCTTGAAAGTGGCCATTGGGGGAATGATATGATTGGGACACAATAAGGTATTTACCTAACTCAAAGGGAATATGGAGCTTTAATTATCATCCTAAAGGTTAGTGAGAGATCCATTCTTAAGGAAGCATTGAATAAATTTCTTGTATGACTTCTCAATTTGATGATATATGAATTTATCTATGAAGTATCATGTTTTGGCTTGCATAACCATCAATTTTCTTGCCTCAGGTAGTGGGTATGGATTCACTTAACCTACAGGGACTCTTTATCCATTAGGATACTTTATAATATTTTAACAATTAATTCCTTATTGCTTAAGTTCAAAGGAAAAACATCTGATCCACCTTCTGCCTTAGGTAAACATACCTTCTTATAAGCAACTTTTGAAATATAGTCACCCTTTATATTCCTAGTCTACAGGAAGCATATAAACATTTTTTAATATATTTAATAATGTTTTTTAGGAATGTAACGTAAGTTGACCAATATATATGCAAAGAATTCAATATATATTTAATCAACTAAACTTTATCAGTAAAGGTGAGGGATTTTTTTAACTCTCAATGCTTTTTTGAAGTCTTATAATAAGCGAGATGAAATCCTTATTGTTATGCAAATAGAAATAACAAGGAAGGTAAATGTGAGTTACTTGGAATCAATTCAATATAGAGATCTAGTTAGTCATATAGGAAGCTATAAAAGAATATAAATATGGCTCTTGTTTTTATTTGTTTTCAAGATAGAGATCACCTTCAAGATGTTAACAAAATATTCATAAGAGAATTTATAGATGAATAGGTTTGGAATCTGGTTCATGGTTCAATTGCAACCTACATGTGAATAAGCATACTTCATTGTTTAGTTATTCTCACACCTCTCTTAGAAACTATTAATTGTAGATTAATAATAATCTCTATTGACCCTAATTTTCCCTTAGGTCTTGTTTAATCAATATAAGCCCTTTAACTAAACCTAGTGATCGAAAAGCCTAAAACAAACTCCCCAGATTTATTAGGACAACTGCATTATCAATAGGAAAAATATATTAATTTAGACAATAACCACACAAGCTCGGATAATTTAACCTATGTTACGTTACATCTAATGATTCAACACCATTAGCTACCACAAACAAATCCTAAATATAACCATTATGTATTATATTTGAGATTCTAGTAATGGATTTATATAAAAAAGAATATAATAGAATCATTCAAATCATCCTTACAAAAATATCAAATCAATAAGCAAAGGATAACATAAACAATCTTTAGAGAGAGAGAGATTCAACAATACATATTGAAGAGATGCTCAAATATGATCCTCAGCTTTGATTTCACCTTCAAGTCGGAAGAAGGAAGACTAGCCCTTTATAGATTCCAAAGGAGTAAGGTTTCTCGGAAGAAGGAAGATTAGCCCTCTATAGATTCCAAAGGCGTAAGGTTTCTACCCCTCCTCTTGTTCTAAAAATGATTCACCTCTCTCTTATCCACTCAAATGTCCCTTTATAGAACAAATTAGGTTTTTGTCGTGCATCCAACTGTTCATCACCAAAAATTTGCACCATTCAGAATAATGGACGGCCATGCATCTTCCAGTTCATCTAGAAAACTTCATTTTCTTACATTTTCTTATCCTATATTTACCTCAATCTGTCTCCTTCTTGTTCCATAAAGAGAAATGAGCTTGAACATCAATAAGATGGCTCAAGGAATATGCTTTGAACTCAATTTAGCTTTTGTACTTCCAAATTAAACCTAAATCCAAATATGAACTAAAATGAATTTCTTAAGCATTTTAAAGCATTAATCACTAAGTGTCATGGAGTAAATGTATAAAAAATCAAGCACATATTAAGTTTCTCCACAGCTAGCCTTTGAATGTTCTTAGGCAATACATCAAAATCAAAGTCACAAACTAAAACACATCCACATTTTCCATATTTTATAAGAATATATGATTATAAGAAAAGATGAATAACTTTTAGAACCATAGCAAGAACTAAACATTAAATGCTTGTACTCATGATCAATCAACAATTATCACCTTTCAAAAACTTAGCAATTTAGTGGAATTTTTGGACAAAGTATGTGTAAATAGCATTGATTTATAGGTACACTAAAAAACCATTCATGATCATGACATTCCATGACTTTGCAAATCATTAGTAGGATTCAAATGCATAATCATGAATCAAAGGACTTTTTAAGGTTGTAATGCGGGCAAGGGGTAAGGTGAGATGTATTTTGATGTTATAGTGCAAAAGCCAACAAAGCTAGTGAAATAAGAAAACACTAAATGGAATATAAGCTCAAAAACTAACATTCACTCAAAATTGGGTACCATCAAGTATGATGAATGCAAAAACTATGTTCCATATCTTTGATTGAATCCCTCATACCATAAACCACAAGAAATATAACCATTTAAAAGTGATCACTCATAAAAATTGATGATAACAATACATTGAAACTATAAGGAGTGACCTTTCAAAACCACATCT
This sequence comes from Erythroxylum domingense, assembly GCA_025594535.1. Classification (NCBI taxonomy): domain Eukaryota; kingdom Viridiplantae; phylum Streptophyta; class Magnoliopsida; order Malpighiales; family Erythroxylaceae; genus Erythroxylum; species Erythroxylum domingense. The sequence goes on along the minus strand of JANQBM010000009.1, from coordinate 11,369,787 downwards.
CCCTTATTTACATCATAAGCTAATCACATTTTACATACAACCTTAGGAGGAAAGACTAATCATGAATTTTGTAAAACAAATTAATTTCCTCCTTAATAATTTTATTTTAATTTTTATTCTTTTTATTTTCTTCTTTTTTAACAATAATTGAAAGATAACATTGGAATTCACTGACAAGATTTAAAATGGCATTTCGACAATTATAAATAACCCACTTATATGCACACCCTCATACTTATACTTTTATGCATCCACAAACATCAACAATCACAAATGCTTCACTAGTTTTAAGGTTTAGGTAAGACATTTGGTTAGGTTAAAGGCTTGTAATATGGTTAGCATAACAAGAAAAGGCTAATGAAGCTCAAGGGTTTTAGCAAGAAGAAAAATTATATCAATAGGTAAGCTATTTGGTTAATGTAGCTTGTAAAACAAAGAATGCCTATATCATTTTCATATTACCACATGTGATAAAAATGTGGTCTTAGATAGAAAATTAAATCAAAGTCAAGATGTACATGTCATGAAGGCTACACATGAATGAAAGACAATAAGACTGATATGGATCCGTCAATTAAAAATGGCTTAAAATCTCACTGGTTTTTGTCTACCACTAGTTGCTACAGTTATAAAGATAATGTATATTGACCAATAATAAGAGCAAACTTACATGGTCAAATTGCCAAGAAATTTTCAAGTTAATTCTACTATCTAATTATGGCTATATGGTTCTAGAAGTAATAGAAAAAGAGAAATTGTTTGTTTGTTTGATTTTTGAAACACCTATGATAGATGTTCATAAAGGCACCCTCACAATGGAATTTAATGGGGAAGTAATTCATTTCAATATTTTTGATGCCATGAAACATCCTCCTAATGATCATTGTGTGTTTTCTGTTGATGTGATCGATCCTTTGGTACAAGAAATGTTTAAAGTAAGTTATAGGGATCATTTGCAAATAGCTTTAATCGAGGATATAGAAGTAGAAGCAAACACTGATGTTGAGATGGGAGACGAGCTTGTGGAAATGACAACTGCCTTGGACTCATTAGAGAGATCTTCAAAAATGTATGATTTGACTTCTATTCAACTACCTGAAGCTTACCAGAAGTTGTTACATTCTGATGTGCAGGACCCAGAATTGGAATTGAAGCCACTCCCTACACATATGAAGTATGCCTATTTGGGAGATAAAAAGACTCTCCCAGTTATCATTTTGGCTAAGTTGACTTCAAATCAAGTGGAGAGGTTGATTCGAATGCTGAGGGAGCATAAGAAGGCTATCGAGTGGACCATCGTAAATATCCAAGGGATAAGCCCTTCCATGTGCATGCACCGCATTTTGATGGAGGATGATGTAAAATCTGCAAGGCAACCTCAGCATAGGCTTAATCCTCCAATGATGGAAGTTGTGAAGAAGGAGATACTGAAGCTTCTCGATGCTGGGTTTATCTACTTGATTTTTGACAGTAAGTGGGTAAGTCCTGTCCAAGTGGTTCCAAAGAAGTCTGGAATCACCGTTGTGAAAAATGAGGAAGGTTAGTTGATTCCCACCCGAATGCAAACCGGGTGGCGAGTATGTATTGATTATAGGAAGTTGAATATTGCTACTCGAAAAGATCACTTTCCCCTTCCTTTTATTGATCAGATGCTTGAGAGATTGGCTGGTTATGACTATTATT
>JANQBM010000009.1:11335656-11360061 GCA_025594535.1 Erythroxylum domingense | reverse complement strand
GAACTGAAAATGTTTGTATTGTATAATTGGAAATGGGCCCAAGTGGCTAATAAAAGCTCTGTTAATTTCATTGTGCTATATCAAAGGTTATAAATAAAATGGGCCAATTTGAGTATTCAACTTTCTGTACTTTATGATTCATCGCTGTGATGTAAAATGTTTTGAATAAAAGAAAAAGTGGGTCCAAAGTAATGATCATTGATAAGAGTATTCAAAAAAGAATTTATACCGAATTTTATTTAGTGAAGTGATGTGACACGCCACCCTCGCGGGGCACGGATTCAGATATCACTGTCGATATCGGGTTCGGGTCCGGCGGGAGTGGGGTGTTACACAAACCCATAAGGTAACTATACATGTCCCCATGTTTGAGCCTATATATAGGTATCGTAAGAAATAAAATATGCCACTTTTATTTATGGAACTTACATGGTCCTGTATAGGTACCCTTGTATCTCCTCCTAATTCTAAAATGCATAATTCAAACAATATACTCCCATATAGCTTTTACATCTTGATGTATAGTGATACATGTTACCTACATGGTACTGTTTAAGAGTTGTGTGTTGGACTATAAAAAGGCTTACATCTCTTATGTTTCCTCATTTGAAATTGTGTTTTCTTTTAAAATCCTTTATAATTTCAGCTTCTCCTTTAGCTTTTAGTGAGATAAACCACCATTGCCTTACTAAATCATATTTAAGGTACCCAAACTCGTATTTAAATTTTCCTTCACCAAATTTTTATTCAGGGTCTGTTTGTTTTTATTTTATTTTTAGTTTTTAGTTTTCATTTTCAAATTCAATAAAAAATTTATTTGTTTAATTTTTTAGTTTTGGTTTCTTTCAGTTTTCAAAAATTATGAAAACCATAAAAGTGAGTTTTTTATTTCTTTTTTTATAATATGATTTACCATCAATTACATATACATAATTTCTTCATTCCATTGGGTTAGAGAGATACTCTGCCTTCTCTCTAAACAACCAGCGTTGCCTCTAATCCCTGTTTCATTCCAACTTGTAGAACATTTGCGTCCAATTTCTCCAACTTCTCTAATTTTGATTTTCTTCAGTTTGTCAGGGATATTTTGGTCCTTCCTCTGCCTTTCTACTTTTCTGCTTTTCACCAATCAAATTTTTTTGATATCTGAAGCTTTAACTTTCTAAAAGTTGTTCCTTCTCTTCAGATTACATTTCTCCCAAATCAAAAACCTCTCAAGGACTGCGTAGGGATGATTTTCTCTTTTTACATAGACTCCTCCAACCACTCCTTCATAAAAAATTATAGTCCTTCACCCTCTTTGCAATATTCTGGTGAGAGGAAGACTTGAAAGTGGGTTTTAAGAGGAGATTTTGAAATTTCTTTACATTTTTGTCCTCCCAAGTTAGATAATGGGTGAGCTTTAGTTTCTCCAAACCTAGAAATTCTTTAAAAGAGAGCTAGATCTTGGGATAACGCCCTAATTGGGTTCTTCTGGGATAAGAGACCTGCCTTTCCTACAATACAAAAATGGGCTTTATTTTCTCATTCAAAGCTCAAACTCTCAAGATCATTGAGGATGGTCCATGACATATTTTTAGCTTTCCTCTCTTTTATAGCCAGGTAACTAGGATTTCAGTTTGAGCTTAATAGGAATAGAGTTAATCTTATATGGGTGAACTTGCTCAGTATTCCTTTTGAATATTGAGCAACTAAGGGACTTAGTATGATTGCAAGTTTCCTAGGTAAACATCTTAGTTTAGTTGAAAATAATGCAAAAAGAAAGAGGCTAGGATATGCTAGATTATGTATTAACATGGAGATTTTAAAGGGTCTACCTGAATGTATTTCAATTATGAGGTTGGATCATAATAGAGCACTTTTTGAAGATAATATGTAGCTCCTTTATCAACGGACGCCCTCTCTTAGCTCACAAGGTAGAAAATGCGTTCCAGCGGGTAGGGTTTTTCAAAGAAGGGACTATGAGGAGCTATTTGGAGAATGGATAACTAACAAAGGCTAGGACTCATCCTCTACATTAGAAGGGCCAGATCCTTCCCTTATGACTGAGAAAGAAAAAACTGAAACTTTATCACCTTATGTTGAGGAGTTGGAATTAAAGGAAAGAACTGACAGGTATGAATGCAGAGGGAGAAAATTCCATAATGAATTATAAGGGACAAGCTGCATTCGATCTAATTATCTCTCCTTTCATAAGTCAAAACATAGAACATGTAACATTAATTAAGGAATTCCAATCGGTGATCAGAAGAAAATCTAAGAGGAGCAAAGGTAGAGGCTTTATAAAACTCTCTGATTAATGAAAGTTATTACATAGAATATAAGGGGGATCAATTGTTCAAATAAGCTGGTAGGTTTAAGGGATTTTGTCTTTAACACCAATCCATGTATTATTACTCTTTTGGAAAAAACAAACAAACATGAGAATCCTAAGGTTATGAATAAACTTGGTATATAATGGAAAGGATTATTATAAGGTATGATCATACTTTTTTAGATGTTGAAGTTTTTGAGATAGAAATGCAGGTCATTCACTTGAAATGGAGATTCATTTAGAAAATTTTTTTTCTCTTTGGTTATATATGGTGCTAATCATGCTTTTCAAAGAAAGGAGTTATTGAATAGCCCCCTAGAATTTCATAAAAGAGTGAATGGTCCTTGGTTATTGTATGGAAATTTAAATTTAACCCTATACAGAACTGAATCTGACGGCCGCTTCAGTTTGAAAAATTTCTCCTTTAATTTAAGTAAGTGTGTGGGGAAGCTATCCATATTTGATCTAAAGTCATATGGTCATTACTACACGTGGACTAATAAATAAGGCAGAATTTGAGCTTTGAGAAGAAAACTGGATCGCTTCTGAGTTAATCAAGACTAAATTGCCCAGTTTTAGAAAGTGTGACAACCTTTTTGGAAATGTTATTCTTAGATCACTTCCCTATCTAAGGGAGAATCTCTTCCATAATTTTGTAAGAAGGGCCCTTGTAGGTTTAACAATTTCCTGGTAAAGGATAGTGGCTTCTAGCAAACTCTTCTAAAGGATTTAGAGTCACTAGTGGTGGTTGCACTTCAGTACATTTGTGTCCAATGACTCAAACCAATTAAATCATAATGAAAGCTCTAATGAGTAAAAAAGGAATAACAACTCAGCATGCTGTTGATAGGGCCAAGGAGATACTCATTTATTTAAGTGTAGTTAATAAGGAATCTAGGCGATGATCTCTTGCCAAACAAGAAGAGAAAACTACTGAGAAGTCTATCTATCTATAAGCAAAGATCATTCTAGCCTTTTAGAATAGGGAGACAAAGTTAATTGGATCAAAGGTGGGGAAAGTGTTTTAAATTCTTCTTCAATTATATTCTGGTTAGAAGGAATGTTAATAGAATCTATTTATTAACATATCTGAAGGCTCTACAAGCGCTAAAAAGAAAGATCTTCTTACTAAAGATAAAAATCATTTTGGGAAATTTTATAGTTACTCAAATTCATTAAAATTTCCCTTGTTAATCTCCTTTATGAAGAAGAGGATCACGCAGGAGTAATCAGACTTACTCATTAAACCCATTGGTGATAAATTAATAGAAGAATTAGTCCTTCAAATGAATCCTAATAAATCCCCATGTCTGGATGGTTTTAGTGGCTTCTTCTTTCAAAATACTTGGCAAGATACTGGTTCCATAGTGAAGAGAGCTATAAAGGAATTCTTCTTTATAACTACCCTCCTTAAAGAGTTAAACAAGACTCATATTTTCTTCATTCCTAAAGGCTCCAGTCTTGGTTCATTTGGGGACTTCAGGCCTATTGCATGCTTGAACTTCCTTTACAAGTGATCTCTAAAATTCTTACTAATAGATTGAATATAGTGTTGAACACTCTTATTTTTGATAATCAAACTTCTTTTATTCAAGGCATAAAGATTGGTGACAGAGTCTCAATTGTACAAGAGCTAATAGGCATAATGATTGGTGACAAAGTCTCAATTGTACAAGAGCTAATGAAAGGATATCAGAGAAAAAACTCCTCGCCTAATTATTTTACAAAGTTATTTTTAGAGATGCTTTTAATTATGTTGAAAATGGTTTTATATTACAAACTTGCAGATAATGGGATTCCCTATATCTTTTGTTAAATGGATAGAGGCATGCATGACTTCCCACTCCTACTTAGTCTTAGTTAATGGTGTACCCACTGGATTATTCAAAAGCGCTAGAGGCCTAAGACAAGAGGACCCTCTATCCCCTTATGTTTTTAATCTTTATATGGGGGTTCTTTATATGGGAAAGAATAGACACTTTAAGTTTCATATTAAATGTAAAAAGTTGCAGCTTGTTAATTATCTTTTGTAGATGACCTTTTACTCTTCTTTAAGGCTCACTATAAATTAGTGAAATTACTTGTAACATCCTTTGTACGAAACCTACAACCAACTACATATATGGCAATTAAATTTCTGTACAAACAATCATGACATACATTTGAATTCATTTATAGGGATCGTCATCACACATTTTTTCTATTCAATGCTATAAAAAATTTCATATCATTTAACATTATCATTGAAAAGTAATATTACATCTTTATATTTACATGATAATACAAAAAGAAAATATACAATTTCCTTTACAACTTTACATATACAATCATCTTAAACCAAAAGACATATCCAAAGGTACTTTTACTCTTAGTTGTTGGCCTTAGTCCCTGCAGATGATCCCTGCTCCATGCTCCTATTACTTAGACCTACACAGATTAACACACTTCCTAAGCTTGAAAACTTAGTGGGTAAACACTTAGTTTGGATGACCACTCACAGCAGTCATCCGCCAAGCACACACATTTAGAAATATCACAACTCACGTACCATAAATTCACATTCATGAACCAAACATTGATATTTAATGCTCATGTAAACAATAATGGCATAATTAAATAAAGAACATAATGTAAATATGCTTCAATATGTTATTCATATACTATAAATTCACATTTGTAAGCCAAACATTGATAATCAATGCTCATTGATACAAATTATCAATATAATTGCACATCATTACAATTCATTATTGCAATCAATATAAATTCTTATCAATACCAATTATTCATGTTATCATGTTTTGTTTCTTATTTGTGACTGTTAAATTTTCTTTCTATGCTAAGCCTACATATTTTATGTGGGTGTGGAAAACAGATGCTGTGGATATCCGAAGATATCAAACTGTGGATACCCAAAGGTATTGAATTGTGGATACCCAAAGGTATCAAATGGTGGATACCAAAAGCTATCAAACTGTGGATACCAAAAGGTATCAAACAGTGGACACCAGTGGTGTTAAACTGTAACAGTTGCACTGTAGCCCTATAGGCATGTCTATCTATCTACAACCAAGACAATAGAACATGCACTATAACATTTCTTTTAACCATTTGCAAATTTCATAATTCATACATTAACAAATCATATGATATGCATTTCAATTCATAAAATCTATATTTGCATTCATACATGCAAATCATGGCTTACCACCAGTAGAAGGGTATCAAAATCACACTTCTATAATCATATTATACATATATGAGTAATGAATATGCATACAAATCATTTATGTATATGTAAATTTTCTTTAGAATGCCTTATACTCAATCTTATATTCCAATGTTCAGTCTCCCAATTCACATGTAGTAAGTCCTATTTCATTTTTTCTAGGTGTTTGAAAATTTTGATACACATTCATAAAGGTTCGGATAAGATGCGGTAAAAATCAGAAACAAAAGCAATGCCACAGTCGTGTAGATGCTTTCTCTATTCATACCACTACCTGTTCCTTAGTATTCATATAGAAAATGTTAGAACTGGGTTTCTAGGTCTCTAGAAATTTTTCTTTCAGTGGCTCTCATTTCTATAGCACTAACAATCTGGTCATTTGGACTCCTAACTCATGAGATATAGACCAAATATCACAAGCTACTCCAAAACAAGGGCAACACAGGTCACCATTTTCAATCTCAATTTACAATATCATAAAGTTAGATTTAAGTCAAAGTTCCTTCTAGAGATGTTTATTAAGTTAGAGTTCCTTCTAGAGATGTTTAGCTCTATGTATTAGGTTTCATATGCATCTAACATCACACAATTTAGAGGTATTTAGGCTAATTTATGACTTAAACAATGTGACTAATGCAAAAAAACCCTAGACAAAATTCCACTAGATGATACTCTCTTGTCATATACAATCAAGTTCATGCAAAGCAACACCAATAATCATCCCAGAAACCATTCCATATCCAATTAAATCTTTATAACCATTTAAACATTCACCAAAGAGGAATTAAAATAAGTGTAGTTCCAAACCTTAAATTTAGCCAAATATTTCTTCTAATGCCTTTCTTTTCCTTCCTCTTTGGCTTTGCTTGACTCACCAACTAGAAACACCACAAATACATATCTCAATCCCACTTCCATCCTTATAATTTCAGCTCTTTATAAGCAAATCAAGAAAGATGAAGATGAGAAGACAAACAATAAACTTTTACCTTGATTTTCACCTAGGATTAGCTTAATTCCTTTTGGAAAAATGGTGTGATTAAGGTGATGGAATGGAAAGGAGATGAAAAGAGAAAAATTTTCCCTACATACACGTCCCTCTCCCCTCATGTTATATTCCTATTGGATAATGTGTTGGAATCCTATTGGACCATGTGTTACAATCCTATTGGACACACACATGCTTTAATCCTATTAGTCCATGAGTTAACTTTACAAAATTACATATTTGTCCTTCTTCTTCTTCATTTATTTCCTATAGTGACCTATGATATTATTAATTAATTTCATTTCCCTATGTCTTAATTTTATAATCGCATAAATTTCATGCAATTTGGTTAATTATATCGGGAGTTAGACCTAAAAAACTGCAGGTTGTTCGAAAACAAGGACAATAGTTAGAACTCAACTTCAAACCAGAATTTAAAAATCTTAGAGGCAGAATCAAATTTTGGTTACTTCATCAACATTTTAGAACTATGTCTCTAGGTTAATCTCCATCCAGAATTATCCAATTTTAAGACCTACAGGAAAAAATATGGCCAAATTACAGAAATATGTTTAGTAGAACCTATCCAAACAGCGAGGTACACATTCCAAATCAACTAACTTCAGTCTTATCATGCAAGAACAATGCAAAAACACATCCAATTTAACCAAAAGCATCCCATTTGCTTTTGGAATGCTTATTTTATCAGTTTACCTCACATCACATTTATAAACCTGAGAAAACATATTACAAATTCCCATACATATTTCATGTCTAAGTATGTATGTCCATGTTGAAACGAACAAATTACCCATTACCCATATCTTTTGCATTAAGTACCATTATGCCTCTTACTATACTTATATGAACTTAATTTGTTATGTTCAATTCTTAATACATGCTAAACATGCTACAATACTTCTAGCGTGTATCTTGGGGCCTTACGCTATTTTCTCTATTCTTTTGGCTTTTAAGGAGCCCTCGAGGTTAGAAATTAATTTTCAAAAGAGCCATTTCTTCTTGGCTTCTAGTGCCAATCAGTTGGAAGAAATAATTTCCCAAATCATAGATATGATTAGAAGGGATGTTTTATTAATCTATCTAGATCTCCTATAACTACTAGAAGGATTCAGTTTTCATAATGCTATCCTTTAGTAGAGAAGATATAAAGAAGACTGTATACGTGTGCTAACAAGACTCTATCCTTTAGGGATAGATTAACTCATAAAATTGTGATAAATTCTTTACATTTTTACTGATCCTATTAACAATTTTCTTGCAAAAAGAGTTATCATGACCTTGGAGAAATTATTTAGAAGATTCCTTTATGGAAATCTTAATTCTGAAAGGCACCATAATAAAGTGAAATAGACTCAAGTTTGTAAAAGAACTAATGTAATCAAGTTTGTAAAAGAAATGGTGAAGGAGGTTGGAGGCTAATCTCCATTAGTACTACAAACAAAGTTATGTTGATCAAAAAGTTGTGGAATATTTTATTGGAGAAGGACTTACTATGTATCTGATGGCTTTGCACTTATATCCTTAAGGGGAATAATATATGGGTTATTCCTATTAAAAACCTCCTTTTTTTTAGTTCTTGACTCAACTACTCATGCTAAAGACAATTTTGGAATCAATAGTGTTTTGTAAGATAGGAAATGGGAAAAGGCCTCCTTTTTTTTAATAATTGGATAGACAAAGATCCCTGATCAAAATGTCCTAAGCTGTTGTCAGTTGGAATTCTATCCTATTCATTCTAAGGTTAACTTTATCCTTATATTCCTGATCTTGGAAGAATGGACTCTTATCAATGCCTCAACCAACCTTTAGGTATCTTTAATTCTTCAAGATTCAAGGATCGGATGGTCCTTCATACCTTTAAGGTGGAATGGTCCTCAATTGTATGAAATGGCTCTCTCACTCCTAGTTACTCGTTCATATTGTGGTTAACTACTTTGGATAAATTGACACGTTAGATAGAATACCTTACATAGTTACCAATACTATTTGCATTTTGTGTAGAGGAGAGGAGGAGTGCAGGGACCATCTTTTCTCCCTTTTTGATCTTTCCAAAGTCATATGGCACAAAATATATGACCTCTACCTGTAGTCTAATATGAGGAGTATGATTATGGATGTTCTTGATTGGCTCTTAAAGCTAAAAGATTCCCCCTCGTTCAGTAAGGTGGTATTTATCATCTCCTTTGCTTCAACTATTAAGGAACTATAGAGGTAGAGAAACCTAAGGAGATTTCAGAATAAGGCCCACATTAGAGATGAGATTTTATTCTCTCTAATTTCTGGAATTAGGGAGTAATTACTTTGTATCAAAGGATCAGATATAGTAAGTACTAGTTTAGCAGCCTTGTGAAGAATTGACTAATATAATTTCTGATTATAAAAGTAAGAGCACCCAATCAAAAATAATCAATAATAATTGAGCTACGCATAGTGGGGTTGTGTTATCTTCTATGGAGGATCTCACTCTCTTCTTGTTCTACTAGTGGCGCATCGTAATTCCCATTTGTATCTCTAATGTAATTCACCAGAGAGGGAAAGAAGAGTAAGAACTAGATCCAGGTAGTAACACAATCTAAATGCGTTGAAAATCTTATTAAGCAGTTAGACAATTCATGCCCTTCATAGTGGATTAGGAAGATGGAATCCCTAATTTGGGTATTCCCTTTTAGAGGCTTTGACTGAATGAATGAATTAAATCTATTCAATTAAAATAATTTATCTTTATATTTTGTTTAATATGTAATTATTATTAGTAATAAAAATATAACTATATTGATATTAACGATCAAACAAGTTTTTGTTTCTATCTGAAAGAAAAATAAAAACTGAAAACTGAAAACTACAATAGAAAAATAAAGTAGAACCAAATGTTCCCTAAGGTTTTTTTACAAACCTCTTATAATAATAATAATAATAATAACAACAACAACAACAATATCAATGTCCTAGTAGAACTTTAGTTGAGATGTGATGCCTGGGAAAATTTAGTAGTATACAACCTTATCTTTAACTAATAGAAAGGCTATTTCCAATAGATCTACAGGGAATTTTTATGGAAAACGAGTTAGAAAAAGGAAAAAAGAAAAAAGAAAAAAGAAAAAAGAAAAAAGAAAAAAGAAAAAAGAAAAAAGAAAAAAAGAAAAAAAGAAAAAAGAGAAATAATAATCAAATGCATAAACAAATAATTGCATAAATAAAAATGAGTAAAAGTAAAAATTAAAAAGATAAAAGATAAGTATAAAAATAAAAATAAAAATAAAATCAAAATCAAAATCAAAATAAAGATAAAAGTAAATAAGTAAATAAACAATCAAGAAAGAAAACAAGTAAGTAAGCAAAATAAATAAGCAATTGAAAGAGAAAAAAATGAAATAAATAAATAAAATAACTAAAAGATAAGTACTACATATAAAAGTATTTAAGGTAATTACAAGATGACCTCTTTACAAATAGAGGACCTTTCTATTTAAGATCCTCTACCTGAGTCCTACTTTGCTAAAGTTTTCTATCGAAGGCCCAAGTTCTCGATAAGCTCTAGTAGGGTAATATCATGCTTGATCACCTCCCCCGTAATTATTCTTCGATCTTCCTCTTCCTTTGTTATAGTCCTAAAGTATAATCTTCTTGTATCTTCTCACTGGGGCATTAGGATGTTTGCTTTTAACATATCCATACCACCTAATTATGTTCTGCCTCAACTTACCATCAATTTTAGCCACTCCTAACTTGTCTTTTACCACTACATTCTTGACCTTATCTCTTCATATAAGGTTGCACATCTAACAAAGCATCCTTATCTCCATCACCATTAACTTATGATTATGCATCTAATTGATGAGCCAACACTCCATCCCATAGAGTATGGCTAACCTAATTGCTAAACGGTATAATTTACCTTTTAGCTTGAATGTATCTTCTAGTCATATAAAACTCTTGAGATACTCCTTCATTAAAGCCACCCTGATTTGATATGGTGAATTAGGTCATCATCTATCTCACTATTGCTTTATATGATAGATCTAAGGTACCTAACATAATCTTTTTGCGGTATAACTTTTGAACTTCTCTTTATCTCCATATTAAGTGCAACCTTATGACTAGAAAAGTTATATTGTAAGTACTCAATCTTAGTCTTACTCAATTTAAAGCCCTTTTACTATAATATATCCCTCCATAGTTTTAGTTTGACATTAACACACTTTTTTTGTTTTATCTAATAAAATAATGTCATCATTAAATAACATATCCCAAGGCACATCCCTTTGGACATTCTTGGAGAACTCGTCTATAACTATTGCAAACAAGAATGAGCTCAATGAGGATCTTTGGTATAACCTAATATCAAAAGAAAAATGCTTTGTATCTTCTCTTTTCTTCCTCACTCTAGTCTTAACTCCTTTATACATATCCCTAATAACCTATATATAGGTGATATAAACCCCCTTAGCTTCTAAACACCTACACATGACTTCCCTAAGTACTTTGTAATAAGCCTTTCATAAGTCAAAGAAAACCATGTATAGGTCCCTCTGTTTGTCCCCATAATATTCCATTAATTGTCTAAGGAGGTATATAGTGTCTATCATAGACCTCCCTGGAATGAAACCGAATTGGTTCTTTAAGAGATAGGTGCACCATTTCTTACTCTATTCTCAATTATCCTCTCCCCTAACTTTATCGTGTGACTAAGTAGCTTGATGCTCTATATTTGTTACAGCTTTGGATTTCCCCTTTATTCTTATAAAGATGGATTAGTGTGCTATGTATCCACTCATCTGACATCCTTGTATACTTGAGGATCACATTAAAAGATTTGCTAACTAAGTAAGACCCTCTTCTCCTAATCTCTTCCATGCCTCTATAGGTAACTTATTAGTTCATACTATCCTTTTACTCTTCATCTTCCTTAAAGCTCCTTTAATTTCTTCTCTTATGATCTTCCAATAATAGGTGAAGCTAAGATACTTCTCAAAAGTGCTAAGATCACTCAAGAAAGTATTGTTATCTCCATCTTTATTAAAAAGGCTATAGAAGTATCTCTATCATCTTCTTTTAATGTCATTTCATCTACAATACTTGTACAACTCATCTTTTATACAATAAACTTGATATAAGTCCCTTGCTTTCTATTCCCAAGCTCTCACTAACTTCAATATATTCTTTTCTTTATCCTTAGTTTCTAATCGTTGATATAAGTTCTAATAGGCTCTACTTTTGGCTTCTAAAACTATCTTTTTTTCCTCTTTCTTTGCCAGCTTATAACTCTCTCCCGTAACTACCTTCTCTTCATCCATGTTGTTATCTAGTAAAGCTTTATAAGAAACCTTCTTGATCTTTTCCTTTTCTTCTACATCTTCTTCCCCCATTAAGACTCCTTACTACCCCTAGGCCCTTTAGAAACTCCAAAAATTTCTTTAGCTTCATTCCTCTCATATCTAGTTAACATCTCCTTCTAGTTTTTATTTTTCTCCAAACATTAATCTATCCCTATGTTGTTCCATATAGTCCCTTTTTAAATTTCACCATCTAACTCTTATGCACCTTTAAGAGCTTCTCTTCCTTCTCAAAACCTTAATTATAAGATCCATAACTAAAAATTTATGTTAAGATGATAAGTATGCATTTATCACTTGGAAATCCTTATAATAGGGTCGATCGCTTCACCTTACAAGGAAGTAGTTGATCTGAGTCTTTACTAAAAGTCACCAGATGCTCCTATTTTTATTGAAGAACGAGTTGGCTACCACTAAATCAATGGCTACCAAAAAGTAGCGGTCTCACTATCATTCATATCTTTATACTCAAAACCCATATGAGAACAATAATAATCATCTAGGGTTAACAATATATGGCCATTAATGTCTCCTCATATAATAACTTTGTCATTAGAAGGAATATGCTAATTCTTCCAGCCTTAGATGGGTTGTATAAGCACTCACCACATTGGAAATAAATTCTTTTACCACATTGTTTAAGGATGCCCTATTCTTAATCCTTATTACCCGCTCAACATGATGTATAAGTTCCTTAACAACAAATATGCCTACACCATTTTATTTCCTCGAACACCCTGAATTCTAAAGTTTGAACCCACTTATCTCTTTTGTTTTAGCCCCTGTCCACCTTATCTCCCTGATGCATGTTATATGAATCTTATATTTATCTAAAATCTCCACTAATTCTAATGGATTCACTATAAGAGTCATGATGTTCCATAACCTATTCGTAATATGTCAATGTCTTCTCTCCTTCTTGCCTTAAAACTCAATAAAGAGATAGCCTAACTTTGTCACAAGAAGGCAAAGCAACCACACCTACCCCAAAGTATAACAAATGCTACACAAAATAAGCACAATAATACCCTAATGACACTATGACTAATTAAGAAAAGAAATAAGATATGGGGCTTAAAAAAACCAAATAAACGAGAAAAATAAAATAAAATAAAATTTTTAGTAGTATAAACAGAAACTTAAATATGTTATACTAATACCAGTCCTAAGAACTAGGTAGCAATAATAAAAAAGAAGACCAAAAGTAAGCACTTAAAAAGTAGAGATGAAGCCTCTTATCAAAATAGTGATTTCCACTAATGGTGATTACCAAAAATAGCAAAAATTAGTTAGGAAGGGGGACGAAAAAGACCCCAATTGGAGATAATCTAACGTAAGTTTCCTATAAAGTGGATAGAATTTCTAGTTTCTGTCTAGTGAAGAAGATTGATTCCGAAAAACAAATGGAAACCAAATGAAAAAGTTTGAGTCTTTGCAATAAATCTAGAGGATGAAAAATTAATTTTGATAAGGAATCATTATCAATATGACTTAATACTACTAAATTTTTAAAAAGATCATAAAAATAGAGAATCTTTCATAAAGAAAAGAGAACACTCTAGCTAAACTAAGTTTTGGAAAGGATTCCTCGCAATGACAAAAATGCTAAAGTTTCTAACTTTTATTTTTAACAGTTCCAACTACCTTCTCACTACCATTTTCCAAAGCTTCAAAAGAACCAAATAGAGAACCTTCAAAAGAACCAAATAGAGAACTAATGTAGACACACGTAACCACTAAAATTTTGTGTACACTTAGTACTCCAAGGCGTATAAAAAAACACAACGACTTATGTATTCAAAAACATTAAAGAGGAAGACATTTTACCTAGTTGATTTGTGTAGACAAAAAAGAAGATCTATTGGGGTTTTGTCTTTAGCAGAGAAAGGCTCTTTAAAAGAGCCTTATTGAATTGAACTAAGTGAATTCGGACATATATATATGTTTTATATTGTCGAGAAATTTTTTCCAATATTCTATTACTTTAATTTTAAGGATTGGTCAATTTAGGCCTTATAGTGGATTAAATCGCATGGGTAATGATATTTTAGCATATAGGAGATGGGAAAAATTCATATTTATATATATAACATAAAGACTATATAGGAGTATCATAGACTAGTTACATTGCATTTAATGGCTCATTATTATATTTCACATATTCTACACTTTACTCCATATTTATACATTAGTGTGATATTGTTTATTATTTTCATAAGATAACTCATGTTTCCTTTTGGTATCATACTTTGAAAGGACTTAAGGACCATTTAGACAACCCAGGAAACTTGCAAATCAATCACAGTGCACAAGGGTCAGAGTGAACACCATCATCTCATCGTCGTACTTAGTTCACTAAATGATTCACTAACCGAAGAGGTAATAGAGGCAAGCATAGACAACCTTATTGCTACCACTGTCTCTAATAGAATCCCATATTCCTGCAGACGGGCAATAATAGCTAAATCACTTGTTTTTCGACTTCACTACTAAGGCATAACGAAAGAGGTTGTAATCCTTCCACAAATGATGGTTTGAGACTCTTTGCATTATTGACTGTGATGTTCTTAGATAGGTCAATCTTATTGAACAAAGTGTATAAGATTATCTTATTTGATGGGTGGTTAGACTTCTTTGACTATCATGACTCATCTGCATGGAGCTAATGTTGGAGTTCATAGGCACCATAGAGTTAGATGACACAAAGACCTTATGGGAAGATACATCAATGCTTTATTTCAGACTAGGAGGCATAGACTACACAATGAGTTACAAACAATTTACAGTTTATGTTATATTATACAATAAGAAGTATATGGGGTCAATAGAACCTAGTAGGATCTATGTTAATTCGAACTTTTCAAACATAGATATAAAGAGCTACTGACATTTAATAGTGACTGTCCAACTTTATCACACTATAAGTTACAAAACATTTATATTGTGTTTTAGAACTAGAAATTAACTGAAAAATAGAGTAGAAAAGAGGTAATGTATGAGGAAATTTATTGATGGGATGCTCTTTACATTGATGTTGAAGACCTAAATATATAGGCAATGAAATGGCAAACTTAGGTAATATCTCAGTAAAGATTAACCAACTAATCAAAAGTTTAAAAGTTTAAATACCTAAGATAAAGGAAATAATCTAAAAAAACTTGGATAACTCATTAAAAATAGAAGCACATTTTTAACAACCTTGAATCATTCTCCAATATTCCCTCTTAATTTAAATTTGTAAGACTTCTTGCATATGATGATGTAATTCCCATGACCCTTCAATGTTGGAGCACTTCTCTCCAAAGCATTCTTCTTGGTGCACTTCTTACCAATATTAAAACAAATTTTCTTCTTATTCAACAACATGTCTCAAATTAATACTTTCTTCAATGTTATTTTTAAAATTCCTTTATATATGCCTAAACTTCTTACACTTGAAACACTGAGGCTTTTCCTTGTGCCAACAATTATCTTCAACATGACCAGACTTCTTGCAAATACCACATTAAGATTGAGTTCTTCCTTTTGAAGATGAGGCTTTTGATAGATAAGCCCCCTCAACTATCTGTTGAGTTCTTTGTTTTCTCAACATTCTTCTTCGATCCTAAGCATGCAGAGCATTAATTAATTCAGGCAAGGTAATTTGATTGATATCTCTTGAATCCTCTAGAGATGAAATTTTTTGCCTAAAATATTTCAGGCAAGCTTACAAGAACTTTCTCTATGTTTCTACTATCAAGTAGCTTATTGATAAGTGTAAATTGTATCATGTTTTAGGACATAGTTTGATATTTGTTTAGCCGTTAATTCATTCATTTAGTATATGTTTAGGTTAGAATTGTGTTAGTTTGTTAATTATTTGTGTTTTAAGTGTTTTATAGGTTAGTACAATTTTTTGAGCTTAAATATTATGTTTTTGAGGTATCTTGATGTGTTTGCTAGTGTTTCAAGGTCAATGCTGAAGAAAGGAGGAGTTTTGGAGGGAACCTGAGCTATAACACAGGCCCATGATCGTGGCAGGCATGTCATGATCGTAACAAAAGCTCCAGGAATGGCCCACGATTGTGGCGTGGTGGCTTACGTCTGAGCCTTCTGGCATGTTTGTAGGTGCCACGATCATGACAGAAGGCGCAGACGTGAGCCACGATCGTGGCTTGTGATGGGCAGACGCCAGATGCTTATGAACTTCACATTTCGAGGGACTTTTTAGACCTTTCAGACCCCAAAAAAACCCTAAAGTTACCTAAAACATAAAAGTCTATTTAAAAAACAACAAGTGAAAAAAAGAGAGCTTTACATTCAGCCACCCTTGGAAACCCTAAAGAGAGAGAAAACGAAGAGAGAGAGAGAGAAGAAAAAGAGGAAGAAGGAGGAAGAAGAAGTGGATCCTGACCTTGCTACTCCCCAGATCAGGTGGTATCCCTACGCCATTTCCTTCTCGATTTGTCCAACCTAAATTCCATTTTCTCTTCATTTCCTTTTTCATTTAAATGTATAAAGTCGAAATGGGTTATATGGAAATGGATTTCGGGTTGTTGATAACGTTCTAAACTCTCCTTCAGGATTTACTTTGAGTTAATGTTGATTTATTTGTTTTTGTGTTTATTGGTTTAGGTGTTGTGATTGATTAATGTATTTGAATGTTTTGATAACAAACTGAGAGGGTGAGCCAGATAAAAATGATTAAATCGGGTTAATAAGAGTTAGGTGATCTAATTGACCGCTTAATGAATCTAGTCAGTAATTTCATAAAGAGAGATCCCATGTGAAACCCGATTGTTTATTAAAAAGCTTTAGAACTAATTAGAATTGTAGGTAATTTGTGAATTGAGAAATTGCAAGTTCAATAATTCGACTAGGGTTTACAATTTAGGGTTTAATAGTTGTAACTTGAGAGAGAGTAATTAACCCTACGATCGACTAAAAATGACACCCCATAAACATATAAATGGCTAGATTAACATTAAGGATAGGTAAAATCCCCTCTCTCGTAACTTGATTAGCTCTCTTGACAGATTTCCATTGTGACCTATGTGACTGCTCAGTTTAATTCTATTTTGTTGAAATTTTTGCTTTACAATTCTTGAATCAATTTCTCATATTTACTTTCCGTGTTCATTTGTGCGGTTTTCATTTCTTTATTCTTTTCTCTAAACCTTAGATGACTTAGGATTAGGCTAGTACCCTCCTCGTGGGATCAACCCTTCAACACTACAAAGTACAACTTGTGCGCTTGTAGATTATTGAGGGTTTTATAAATTCTAAAACTTGCTCAACAAGTTTTTGGCGTCATTGCCAGGGAGGCGTAGATTAGTTTAATTCTTGTAATCTAAGGTTTTTTCACCATCTTTTATGAAAAAAGAAAAAAAAGAGAGAAATTGGGCATATAATAGACGACACATCAACTTGGATATCACCAGACAACAATGGAGAATCTCAAGAGTTGAACGCTAAAAGGAGATGGAAAGAACGATGGCGGAGGAAATAAATCATGGAGAGCAACAGACCCTTATGGGCATCCTAAGGCCACAGCTCAATGCCCATTATTAAGGGACTACGCGACCACTGATGCAAGCGACTACATTTGAGATCAAACCATCACTGCTAAACATACTACGAACCAATGTACAATTCTACAGGTTAGCCAATGAGGATCCCAATACTCATTTAGCTAATTTTTTAGAAATTTACGACTCCTTCTGATATATTGGGATATCGGAGGATGCTGTTAGGATGAGGCTCTTTCCCTTTACACTTAGTGATTGAGCAAAGGCCTGGTTGAATTCTCTCCATTAGCTAACATCACAACTTAGGAGTAATTAGTGTGAGTTTTCCTAGATAAGTATTTTCCTCTAAACAAGACAAAAAGAATAATAAAGGAAATTATCAATTTCCAGCAAAATGACAGGTAGTCTTTATATGAAACGTGGGAGTGGTATAAGGAGTTGCAAAGAAACTATCCTTATCATAACCTTCCCAACGAATTCCTATTGTAAACCTTCTATATAGGAGTTAATCCACCCACAAGGAGCACCATAGACGTAACTACTAGAGGATCATTCATGAGGAAACTAATTGAAGCAGCACACGATTTGTTAGAAGACATGTCATAAACTAGTTGTCTTTGGACATTAAAATGAAGTAGACAGTAGTCAACCTTTTGGGCAATCAGGAGGAATGATTGCTGCAAATTCAATGACAACATTGCAGGTTAAGATCGACAACCTAACTAAACAATTGAATCGCTTGAAGGCCACCTCTTCATCTCCAATCACAGTAATGCAGCACGAATATGAGTCATGTGGACAAGAGAGCTATATCGCAGTTGTTTGCTTCTTAGGGCAAAACAACAATGTGAAGTAATTCAAATTTAATGGAGCACAAGTTAGTTAGGGAGATAGCAATCTTTATTCTAGCACACACCAGTTGGGGTGGCATAACCATCTAAATTTTCATTGGTATAACAATACTAAGATTCAGTTTAGAAATCAAAAGTCATATAGATATCAACAGGATAAGTACAATGACTATGATTCCAAATTGGACAAGATCATGGACAAGCTCATAATTATAGATGAGGCCTAAAAGAGGTTAGAAGAGCAAATTGACCAAGTAACAAAGACACATGTCTTTTCTATTCTTATCTTATAGTTTTAAGTGGAATAGCTTGCCAATGTGTTATCTATAAAAAGTGTGGGAAGACTTTCGAGCAACACAGAAGTATATCCAAAAGAGCAAGTTAAGGCTATCACACTTAGGAGTGGGAAAGAGTTAGGAGAACCAATGATAGACTAGCTGAAACCCACTCTATAGAAGATCAAGAGAAGCAGAAAAAGGATAAAGAAAAGAATGAGGACCCTCCCTATATTCCTCCTCCACCTTACCCACCAAGAATACCATTTATAAGAGTTAATGATGTCGAATCTTCAAAGGAGCATAAGGAAGAAGAACATATGACAACAGACATTAAGTTTGAAGAAGCTATGAACGTCTCTATTCGTGAAGAAGAAGAAGAAGAAGAAGAAAAAGGAGTGACTAAGGAAGAATAAGAGCAACTCATCCTTTTACCAAACAAACTACTAGACTAAATAGAAGATTCAAGGAGTTTTGTTATTCATTATTTTATCAATAGTTTGTTAGTGAAAAAGATGTTACTGAAATTAGTTAGTTTTCTCAACTTTATTAATATTGTCCTTCTGATCATTTTGTAAGTTGTAGCTTACTCACAAGCTACAAAATTGATGTTGAATGAGAAGGGTGGAAATAAGCCACTCATAATTGATCTTGGATGAGTTTCCAAAGATGCAAGGTCAAGCTAATGATTAGCACGTTTAGTAGTTAGATTTAAATTATTGTGTAGTTAGGTTCGTTTTAAATTCTAAAATAAGCTTGTAATGATGTGGAATGGTTAGATTACTAACTCTTTTATTCTCTTTGAATCTATTATAAGAAAGGGAGCAACTCAGTGTCAGGTGCATTGGGTCTCCATCTCCGACACCATCCCCAACTCAATCACCCTGATGAGTTCTTGTTATAACCCTTCTCTTTTCATTTTTGTTAGTATTTTCTTATTATGTTTTTCATATTTTGTGTTTTATTTCCCCTAGTGTGTTTTGTACCTTTCTCACATTGAGGACAAGGTGTTGTTCAAGTGTGAGGAGGAATATGTGTTTTACTTTGGGTGTGAATTTTGCATATTGTTATGTTAGTGTATTAAGGTTGCATATTGTGAATTGTATGATACATTTTGCTTTGGGTGTGAATTTTGCATATTATTATGTTAGTGTATTAAGGTTGCATATTGTGAATTGTATGAATGTATCGATGACTTAGATGGAACGAAATCAATTTAATTTTGAACATAATCTATTAGGTTGTGAAAACTCATTAGCTCGCGAAATTAGTGATCTGGGTTCTTTGGTTAAAATATGTAAGTTAATTAGGATTTAATATTCATTTATCACCATATAATTTGTTACATTCATTCATAATTTTAGGTTTTTCGACTAAGTATCTTTGCTAGTATTTTTGTCATGAAAACAAGTAGCTAAAGCAACAAGGTAGGCATTAATTAAAAAAAAGTGTTTGTAAATTTTAAATAAATAACTATTACACTAGCCTTCAGGTTGTGAATAGCGCCAGTAACGAGTTTAGAATGTGATGCAGCCGAGTAACCAGATCAGCAAACATAAAAAATGCGTGCTTTCACGTCAAAAGGCTATAATGATGTTCTAACCAAGCAACTTAATAAAAACATAACTTAGTCGAGTAACCGGATCGACATTCATCACCAATGTTTGCCTCCGTATAAAAAGACTAGGTCCATGTCCACAAAAAGTAATAAAAAAAGAATGTTCTAATAAAACCTTTCGAACTTGTAAGTGCTTAACTTTTCATGAAACGTACTTAAGAGTAGTTACAGAGTTGATTGACCAAATAATTGTTAATGTGTGTGTACAATAGAAAGGGATGAATAAATTTGACATTTAAGTTTTGATTAATATGTATATTTAGTCCAGAGATCCTAGATACGAATTTTGCATGTTAATAATTTGGAACAACTTGAATGGTTGTGTTTAAAGTTAAATCTGTTTCATAAAGTTGAAGCCATTGTATCATTATTGCATTGTTTGCTTTGTGATTTTGTTTTATTTGTGATTTTTTTTGCTTGAGGATAGACAAATGTTTAAGTGTTGGGATGTGATAAGTGTAAATTGCAATGTATTTTAGGGTATAGTTTGATACGTGTTTAGCCATTAATTCAATCATTTAGTATGAGTTTAGGTTATAATTGTGCTAGTTTGTTAATTATTTAAGTGTTTTATAGGTTAGTACAATTTTTTGGGCTTAAATATTATGTTTTTGAGGTATCTTAATGTGTTTGCTAGTGTTTCAGGGTTAATACTAAAGAACGGAGGAGTTTCGGAGGGAACCCAAGCTATAACATAGGCTTACGATCGTGGCAGGCATGTCATGATCGTAATAGAAGCTCCAGGAATGGCCCACGATCGTGGCCTGGTGGCTTACGTTTGATCCTTATGGCATGATTGAGGGTGCCACGATCATGACAGAAGGCTTAGACGTGAGCCACGATCGTGGCTTGCGTTGGGCAGACGCTAGATGCTTATGAACTTCACGTTTCGAGGGACATTTTCGACCTTTCAGACCACAAAAAAACCCTAGAGTTACTTAAAACGTAAAAGACTATTTAAATAACAATAAGTGAAAAAAAGAGAGCTTTACATTCAGCCACCCTTGGAAACCCTAAAGAGAGAGAAAAAGAGGAGAGAGAGAGAGAGAAGAGGAAGAGGAAGAAGGAGGAAGAAGAAGTGGATCTCGACGTTGCTGCTCTCCAGATTAAGTGGTATACCTATGCCGTTGCCTTCTCGATTTGTCCAACCTTAATTCCATTTTCTCTTCATTTCCTTTTTCATTTAAATGTATAAAGTTGAAATGGGTTGTATGGAAATAGATTTTGGGTTGTTGATAATGTTCTAAACTCTCCTTCAGAATTTACTTTGAGTTAATGTTGATTTACTTGTTTTTGTGTTTATTGGTTTAGGTGTTGTGATTGATTAATGTATTTGAATGTTTTGATAACAAACCGAGCGGGTGAACGGGATAAAAATGATTAAATCGGATTAATAAGAGTTAGGTGATCTAATTAACCACTTAATCAATCTAGTCGATAATTTCATAGAGAGAGAGATCCTATGTGAGACTCGATTGTTTATTAAAAAGCTTTAGAGCTAATTAGAATTGTAGGTAATTTGTTAATTGAGAAATTGCAAGTTCCATAATTCGATTAGGGTATAATTTAGAGTTTAATAGTTATAACTTGAGAGAGAGTAATTAACCCTACGATCGACAAGAAATGACACCCTATAAACACATAAATGGCTAGATTAATATTAATGATAAGTAAAATCCCCTCTCTCATAACTTGATTAGCTCTCTTGATGGATTTCCATTGTGACCTATGTGACTGCTCAGTTTAATTCTATTTTGTTGAAATTTCTTCTTTACAATTCTTAAATCAATTTCTCATATTTATTTTCTGTGTTCACTTTTGTGGTTTTCATTTCTTTATTCTTTTATCTAAACCTTAGATGACTAAGGATTAGGCTAGTACCCTCTTCGTGGGATCAACCCTTCAACACTACAAAGTATGACTTGTCCGCTTATGGATTATTGAGGGTTTTATAAATTGTAAAATTTGGTCAACAAGTTTTTGGCGCCAGTGCCAAGGAGACGTAGATTAGTTTAATTCTTGTAATCTAAGGTTTTTTTACCATCTTTTATGAAAAAAAAAGAAAAAAAGAGAGAAATTGGGCATACAGTAGATGATGCATCAACTTGGATACCACCAGACAATAATGGGAAATCTCAAGAGTTAAACGCTAAAAAGAGATGGAAAGGACGATGGTGGAGGCAATAAATCATGGAGAGTAACAGACCCTTATGGGTGTCATAAGGCCATAGCTCAATGCCCTTTGTTAGGGATTACGCGACCACCTATGCAAACGAATACATTTGAGATCAAACCATCACTACTAAACATGTTATAAACCAACGTACAACTCTACAGGTTATCCAATGAGGATCCCAATGCTCATTTAGCTAATTTCTCATAAATTTACAACTCCTTCCGATATATTGGGATGTCGAAGGATGCTGTTAGGATGAGGCTCTTTCCCTTTACACTTAGTGATCGAGCAAAATCGTGGTTGAATTCTCTCCACTAGCCAACATCACAACTTGGGAGCAATTGGTGCAAGTTTTCCTAGATAAGTATTTTCCCCTAAACAAGACAATAAGAATAATAAAGGAAATTATCAATTTCTAGCAAAATGACAAGGAGTCTTTATATGAAACGTGGGAGTGGTATAAGGAGTTGTAAAGGTGATATCCTCATCATAACCTGCCCAACGAATTCCTATTGTAAACCTTCTATATAGTAGTTAATCCACCCATAAGGAGCACTATAGAAGTAACTACTAGAGGATCATTCATGAGGAAAATAGTTCAAGTAGCACACGATTTATTAGAAGACATGTCATACACTAGTTGTCTTTGGACATCTAAATGAAGTAGATAGCAGTCAACCTTTTAGGACGTAGGAGGAATGATTGCTGCAAATTCAATGACTACATTGCAGGTTAAGATTGACAACCTAACCAAACAATTGAATAGCTTGAAGGCCACCTCTTCGTCTCCATTCATAGCAATGCAGCACGAATATGAGTCATGTGGATAAGAGAGCTATATCGTAGCTAATTGTTTTTTAGGGAAAAACAACAACGTGGAGTAATTCAACTTTAATAGTGTATAAGTTAGTTAGGGAGATAGCAATCCTTATTCTAGCACATACCAGTCAGGGTAGCATAGCCACCTAAATTTTCATTGGTATAACAACACTGAGATTCAGTTTAGAAATCAAAGGTCACATGGATATCAACAGGATAAATACAATGACTATGATTCCAAATTGGACAAGATCATGGATAAGCTTATAGTATATATGAGGCCTAAAAGAGGTTAGAAGAGCAAATTGACCAAGTAACAAAGAGTCTTTTCTATTCTCAACCTGGAGGTTTAAGTGGAATAGCTTGCCAATGAGTTATCTACAAAAATTATGGGAAGACTTTCGAGCAACACATAAGTATATCCAAAAGAGCAAGTTAAGGCTATCACACTTAGGAGTGGGAAAGGGTTAGGAGAACCAATGATAGACCAGCTAAGACCCACACTATAGAAGATCAAGAGAAGCAGAAAAAGGGTAAAGAAAAGAGTAAGGAACCTCCCTATATTCCTCCTCCACCTTACCCACCAAGAATACCATTCATAAGAGTTGATGATGTCGCATCTTCAAAGGAGCATGAGGAAAAAGAACAGATGACAACGGACATTGAGTTTAATGAAGCAATGAAAGTCTCTGTGCATGAAGCAAAAGAAGAAGAAGAAGAAACAGGACTGACTAAGGAAGAATAAGAGCAACTCACCCTTTTACCCAAAAAACTACTAGACTAAATAGAAGATTCAGGGAGTTTTGTTATTCCTTATTTTATCGATAGTTTGATAGTGAAAAAGACATTACTGAAATTAGTAATATTGTCCTTCTGATCATTTTGTAATTTGTAGCTTACTCACAGGCTATAAAATTGATGTTGTACGAGAAGGGTGGAAGCAAGCCACTCATAATTGATCCTGGCTGAGTTTTCAAGGATGCAAGGTCAAGCTAATGTAAATTAGCACATTTAGTAGTTAGATTTAAATTGTTGTGTAGTTAGGTTTATTTTAAATTCTAAAATAAGTATGCAATGATGTGGAATGGTTGGATTGCTAACTCTTTTATTCTCTTTGGATCAATTATAAGAAAGGGAACCCAAATTTGTGTCAAGCGCATTGGGTCTCTATCTCTGACACCATCCCCTCCTCAATCACCCTGATGAGTTCTTGTTCTAACCCTTCTCTTTTCATTTTTGTTAGTATTTCTTCTTGTGTTTTCATATTTTGTGTT
>JANQBM010000009.1:11324688-11334704 GCA_025594535.1 Erythroxylum domingense | reverse complement strand
TTTTAATTGACAGCCAAACAGTCAACTGACTTTTTAAAAAAGCTCTTCTCAGAAAAGTTCTACTGACAAAAGCTCTACTAATATAAGCTCAACCAAACAGGCACTAACTATAGGAAGCTTAACATTGTTAATAATTTCATCTAGTCAGAATTCATTTGGAACATTTTTCAAATATTATGATTCATTTTGAATATTTGGTAAACCTTATAACCCATTTTGAGCACTCTAAGATTTAATACGTTACAAGTTGTTTTGTTTTGCTTAATCAAATTAGAAAGCGAAAATCTCTCTTCCCTTTTATCAGCCCAACAGAAATTATATGTCCCAACAAACAAATGATATTCATCGAACCCCAACGTACCAAATATTACCAGTCAAAACAACCGAGACGGGAGTGAGTGGGACTGGAGTACTCCACAGCATATGAAACCAAAATCAGTTGAGTAAAATCAAACCCCATTAATGGAAAAACAGAAGCAGCAAACGCACGGAGAGAGAGAGAGAGAGATTATAAATGTATTATATATTACTAATTGCCTGTTTGGTTGAGATTGTATCAGTAGAGCTTTTGTCAGTAAAACTTTTCTGATAAGAGCTTTTTTAAAAAGTCAGTTGATTGTTTAGCTGTCAATTAAAAAAATAACTCTTTAAAAAAACTTCATAACTGTTTGGCAACATAAAAAAAAACACTTTTATTAGTTTTAACTATATTTTATTTTATAATGAAATTATTTAAAATATAAATATTATTTAAAATATATTAAACAATATACAAAATAAAATATATTAATTATTATATAATTTTAAACCATACGAAACATAAATAAAAATATATCTAACCAAATTTTTTGTATAGATTATATCATAAGTAAAACTAATTTAAAAAATAAATATTAAAACATATAAAAAATTTAAATAATATTATATAAATCTCAAAATAAACGTGAAGATGTATTTGTGAATATTGTGAAAATTATGTGTAAAGCATAAGTATAAATTGGACTAAAAAATAGGTTCATTAATTGATATAAAAAATCCACCTAAAAAAATACTTTTTTGAAAAGTTCCAAATTTGAGCTTTTGAAAAAACTGTATTTCATCTTTTTAAAAAGTTATTTATACTCCAAAAGTGCTTTTGAAGTTTATAGTCAAAATTTTTTTTTTTTCCTTAAAATAACTTTTGCAGTGAAAAAAAAATACTTTTCTATCTTTCAAAAGCTTAACCAAACACACTCTAAATATACAAACTCCTGTTTTCAAAATCTTATTCTAAGTGAGATCAACAATCTCACAGCAATTGATCGCTTTAGCAAGTTTAGAAAACAAAGGTTAACCTTCCAAGAATACGTGATCCGATAAAGCATTACCATTTATTAGACATAATCTCGGAACATCATACAAGCACACCAACAATGCTTCATTTTCAATTGAAGAGAATCCAGACATGCCAATCCATACCAATACACAGGTGCAACCACCAGAAACTTGATTATTTTACTTTCATTATATGCTACGTTTCTCTAATATATAACAATGGAAAGTATAACCACAGAAGAAAAGCAGCGCAAAGAAGATGAACTCTCCAGACTCAAATCTCGTTCACTATGATGAGTTTTTTAATTGACAGACTTATAGACTATCCAAGTCCGTTCAGAAAGTTGCAATACGTTAACAAATTGGCCAAAACCCTTCACCTTCCTCTCTGGTTGGACATAGTCTTTTCAGAAAGGTCGTTGGTAACCTCCTATATTAAACAAAGTATGGATGTATGCAGCATCACTAACAAAAGGGAAGTGAGCATAACCACCAGCAAGAGCACACCCTATACACTGCAACAAGATCACGATGTACGCTAATCCAATCCCAGCCCAGTAATGCATCCCAAACCTACCATTATAGTGTATTAGAGGCATAAAATTGCTAGTATACCACACAATCTGTAAGGCTGTTTCAAGTAGCATGCCCATCATAAGGTGGAATCTAAAGTAGTGAGGCCATTCTTTATTCTTCACGATGCCAATGTAAGCAAAATAGATATACAGCATTGAGAACCACACTGGTAATCTAGAGATTGCTCCTGGCACATAAAATATCAGATCTTCCAACCAATTGTAATGTCCCAAGAAGGGTTGGAGGTAATACCCTGCATCTGACAGCTGCAAGGCTATCAAATAAGGTATACATGCCAATGTCCTCCACCACCATTCTGGCTTCTCAGTTATAACAGGGTAACGGAAACTGAAATAGTCATTCTTGCATGCTCTGGAAGGATCTAGGAGTCTTTGCTTTCTAGGTGAGATGGGGCACATCTTAGGAAGACCATCTTGCCCTCCAAAAAGTGATGCTGGTGTAGAAAAAAGGTGTGAAAATGATTTACCTGCCAATTACAAGAAAATCAAAAGCCTGATCTAAATGCTTCTAAGAATATTTGTTAACTATGTCATTTTTTTTTTCTTTTTGCTGTACTGGTGTTTTCTCTCAACCAAAAGTAGTTTTCTCTCAAACAAATTAAAAAAACATACTCAAATTTCCACTCCCTGTTTTTGCTTCATAGTTTCTTAATTAACCAAATGCATAAATCATGGAATCTAACAAATATCTGTTCATGGAGTTCAGGATTTCTCATAGTCTAAGAGTATAACCATATGTCCTGTCCTTATTTCTGTTGAAAAAATTGGACAGATACAGCCTATGTATAGTTCATTCGCTCCTAAAAAGAGCATGAAATCGAGCATATGTAGCTACATGAGGTACCACAACAAACAGTTTCTTCAACTAATATGTGGCCGATATTCTTATCCCAACCATACTATGCATTCACAATCCAACTAGATATTTTGAAGGTAACTCTTCCAAGACCTACATCCACTAGTATACAACAATTTCCTCCAGTATTGATTCATACTCACATTAACACCAAAGACTAACTCAGGGATCTAATGCTTAGAATCAAACTTTGGTTCGAAAAGAAATGCCAGAAAAAGAATTGATAACCTTTAGAGGAGAAGGCATGTAACTGCTGATGATGTCCATGAAAACTTGCGCAGAGTGACAACTTTGGTGAAGAAAGCCAGTTAGAGTTGCTCTTGATGGATGAAATATTTGGTAATGGCTTATGTAACCCTAAGATCTTGGAACCTCTTTCTGCAATTATATCTCTACACCTGGTTGACAGATTAAAACATCTTTCAATGCCAATTAAGCATGCTAGATGCACATACATCATGACACGAAAAATCGCATGTCCAGGGTGAACCCATAAGTGATTTCTTGCAAGGAATTTCTAGCTCCCCAGACAATTGTGGCAAACCCGTATGCCCACAAACCATAAAATTGCATATGCAGTCGATACATAAAAAAGCAATATATCAACCAATTCTGTTTACACAAGGGTAGAAAATTCCCTGTATGTAAACGCATTTTGTTCTTTAAAGAGATGAAGTTGTTAAGATATAGCATGCCGTTAAATTAGCAAAGACAAGAATCCAGCTGCTAAAGAATTGGGCTAGATTTTTCAACATATATCTATATATACAAGTAAAAATGATCATTTACTATGTGCAAAGAAAAAGTTGATAAACCAGCTTGATTAACGGATTTCACGATCTACTACTGAAATTTCTTAATTAAACTAACTAGCACTGATCATTCATCCACAATCAATAAGGCACAATAACAAAGAAAAAGAAAATAAAAATCCCTCCAAATAAATGGTAGAAGATTCTAGAATACTTGGAGAAGGGGAAAGAAACAAAGACTACGCGAATGATTTACATAGTTATGACTTCTCTTGAAAATGGAACGCCAAAAAAAAAGTTGAAAGAGGAGGACAGAAAACGAATCTACCGACGAGGAGCCACGGCAGCAACAAGGGCGGGAGAGAGAAGGTGTGAGCGTTTGAGGGCGTAACGACAGGCGGCATGGTTAGAGATATTAGCGCCGGCTGGGGTAGTGGTGGCTGCAGCCGCTGCAGCACCAACGGTGGACATCGCTTTTCTCGCTTTTCTACACACTAACGTTTACTTTCCATGCAATGCAGCAGGGGACGGTGGGGGAAGGGTCAGTTACTTTATATATCAATTAAAAAATTTACGAGCTACGGCAGCGTTTTAAAGGTGAAATGATAAAAGGCGGTTTTGGAGACGGTGCAGTGCAAGTGGATTGAAGGTAAAGATTAATTCCGGCCCAAGTCAGAGACGGTCAGAATTGAGCATTGCATTTCTTCTTTTTCTGTCGTTCGTTTAGAATTAACAAACTGACTCTTCAACTTTTCAGTAAGGGAAGAATTTGTGTACGATCTAGTTACTTGTAAATTATGAATTCAATTTGCTTTCTCATACCAAAAGATATTCTTATTTTGGTACTAATTACGGAACGGATATTTCAATTTTAGAAAACAAAATTTTCACCAAATAACACAACTATTGATGTATAACAGGTTGCAAAACACTAACAAAATTGCACTAACAAGCAAACAGATAATCATATTTTATGAAAACAATTTCTCGGTACATTTTTAGATACACAATCATTAATAATATTATCAAGATCAATATTGTCTATCATATCCTTCTCGATACATAAAATAGCTAAACTATTCAGTCTTTCTTGTAATATTGATGACCTCAAGTAAGTTTTCAGTAATTTTAATTTTGAAAAACTTCTCTTAGTTGATGCTATAGTCATAGGCATAAACAATAGAATTCGCTAAACAATTGAAACATCGGATAACAATATAAACTTGACAAAAGGTTATATTAGACAGGAGATATTCTTTAACTTAGCTCGAATTGATATTTCAATATTTTTAATATGACAAAAATGATATTATTTTTAAAAAATATTCATGCTATGTAAATTTAACTCAAGTTGAATTGAATCCAACATACGATGTCACCCCTAATCAAATTAATTACTCCCAAAAAAGTAAAGTAAATATGTAAAAAGAGGGGTCTTTATTGTAAATTTCTTGTGATAAGTTTTTATTTGAATCTTAGCAACTTATTAGTCTAACACTTTTAAATATAGAAAGAAAATGGGGGCAAGAATTCTCTAAATAGTAAAATAATTAACTTATTTATGTTAGCTAACATTTACGAATTATTTCATAATAGTTTTGATAATTAAATTTTACAATTCTCATAATCAAAAGGTGAAGTTTAGTTATTAATTTTAAATATTGTTGGTCAAATTGACGTGAGTTCATCTTGAAAAATAATAAAAAAGAAGTAGCAGATTTTTGTATTATATCTAAAATAGTTATCTTTCTAAAAAATGTGATAAGCAATTAAAAAATTAAGTTTAAAAGTCATTTTTAGCCATTTCTACTTCAAACAAACTATTAGTTAGTCTCTTATCCTTTAACATTAACACTGCAGGAATGAGTGTGCATTGAGGGTCCCTTTGAAGGCGGGCCCTGGGCATATGCTTTGACTGCCCATGCCCAACGCGGGGACTGGGTGAAAGCATATGATTTTGGTATGACAATTAGTCAAATTTCAACTGCTTCTTACAAAGAAATGAGATCTTTCAACTAAAGAACACAATTTCACTTAATGCCAAGGTTTCTTCACTCGTTCAGAAGGAAATGTGGTTAGACAACTTCAGAGGGTTCAACTCCTTAACATATTTTCTACCTCAAATCACTCATTGGCACAATGAAGATACCATTTCCTAGATTCTAGATTCCAAAGGAGTCTTCACTAATAAATCATGTTATAAGATCCTCCAAATTAGTAGTGAGATTGCTCCATGGTCTGATCCATTATGAAAAAATTATGTGAATCCCAAAGGCTCCTTGAACACCTGGCTTGTTATTAAAATTAGAATAAAAAATAAAAAAAGTGGTTTGGTTCATATGATCCCATTTTCATCCTATATAAAGAAGTTGAAGAAGATATAAACCACTTATTTTTTCGATGCAGGTACTTTAAGTTAGTGTGGAATAGAATTTGGCTTAAGTTGAAAAAAATTTATCAATCATACGAATGGTCTATAAATTTTAACTAGATTACTAAGCTAGCTAATCACCAAAAGCAAAATGGAGTATTTTTTAAGTTAGTTTTCATAACAACAATCTATTCCCTATGGAAAGCAAGAAACAAAATGATATACAGAAGTGAGGAAGCAAGTAAGCACCAACTAACTAAGGATACTGAATTGGATTAGATCCATAATCTTAGCTAAAAATGCTCAAAACAATCTGTCTCCTAGAATGAAAATCAGATGGAATTTGTAAACGCATATATTGATTTTCTTCTTGTTTGATTAGTTAAAAGATTCAAAATCCTTATGATGTCATTGTAATGTTGAAATAGCTTTGCTATGGTTAGTGAAATATTTATTAATTTTCTAAAAAAAAGAATAAAAATGATATGTTTTATCTTGTTAATATCTAGTTCTTTATATTTATTTTATGCCTAATATATTAATTAATCTTTTATTTTAATTTAAAATGCAATTGGAAGTATAAGTGTAAAATAAAATTATTTGGAAAATTTTGAATATTTTTTATACTTCATCATAAAGTGGACATACCTTTTTTTTTTTGTAGAAGCTTTGATTGAGATATTCAAGATATTATAGAGAGTTTAGGAAGAGTTGTAAAATATTCATGTTTTAAGTTATGGGAGATACTGGTCTAATCAAGGTCTAAAATTTAGCTTGAAGGAACAAGGGCATATGTAGAGAGGGTTGCCACATGGGCTAATGGGAGACTGTGTAGTAGAGAGAAGATATGCGAAGAGACATGGTCTCAGATATGGATTTATATTAGCCCATGTGAAGTCCCATAGTCTGAAAAAAAGATCCATATGCGACAATGCACTAAATGTTTGCATCATTTCTAGAGAATTTTTATCTACTTTTGTGTTTTTAAATTTTATTACGTTTTGTTTTCTTATATATAATATATGTTATTTGCTTACATAACAATGTATATCTAGTACTAGAATCTGTAATCAAATTGATTTACAATTTTTAGTTTGGAGATAGGAAGAACTTTGCATAAGTTAAAGAAAAAGGCTAAACATAGATCATAAGAGGCACTTAAACTTACAAAATGTTTTGTAAGGATTTGGAATCTAAAGAAAATGAGGTTATGGTTAAATATAAGACTTTTAAGGAGCTTGTTATTTTATATTTGCATCAACAAAACCATATGCATCACTCTTCCTAATTTAGAGACCAATAATTAAAATTTTGGTTGATATATCACTTTCTATTTCATGATCTTCCATATGAAGATCCATAATTGTGATATTATTTGTATCCTATTAAAACTAATCTAAAGATCCCTAGACAAATGCACTTATTGTTCTTATAATATAGTTTTGGTGAATACAAGTGATGATCTAACAAGGATAATAAGCACTAGTACTAATGAGCTTTCTATCATCTGATCTAACAAAATGGATAATTGAATTAAAGGCAAAATGTTAAAATAAAATTACTAGTATAAAATAACAAACCAAAGCAACAAGAAAGATTGAACCAACTAATAGATAAATAATATATAGATTTGGAATCCCTTTAGATCCTTTATATGTATATATTTATCTTACTTTAATAGCTAACCCTAGTTTCTTGAATAAGTAGATATTCTAAAGTTACAAATATATTATTCCTCAAGATATTCTTCCTCCTATCCTTAAGTTGATTGATTGAAATCTCTTTCCAATCAAAAGCCCCAAGAATGCATTAACTTGTTTTTTATGAATTCCTATAATAGATTTGACTCTAACTTAGAAGATTTATATGGTTCTATCTTTATAATTCCGTGAAACTCTTATTATTAATGCTATGATCTATTCATATTTATAATTTCTCAGTCCACATATATGAAATCTATAATTGAATCAAAATTTTAGCATATTTTAATTCAATCATAGTAAGTTATCATGAATAATTTGCAATAAAACTTAGGTCTTTCATCAAACGAAGAAATCAATACAAGATAATAACTGTAAGGTTCATCTCATCTTTATCTGTATCCCATTTTGGTTTATGATAAATTAAAAGAAACCATTAATAATTAAGAAAGAGAACAAAATAAAAGAAAGTGTTCTCATGAATATTAAAATCTTGATGTTTCTGGTTAAATGTTAGTAAAGTCTTGAACTTTTCTCTATGAATGCTTCATTCTTGTGTCAAGACTCTCTAATTTGACTTCTACTTATTGCTTTTTGGTATCCCTTTTTACTTAATTCCTTAAAAGCTCTTTATACTCTTATAAAACCTTAAAAAATTCAAAAAGTGTTGGTGCTACATTCATAACTGCACAAAACCCTAAATCACCTAAATATCATCAACAATACGCCAGCCTATGTTTAAAAATCTATAAACCTTAATTTTTTTGAGAGTTTTACATTTAAAGTTTTTCTAGGGTTTATAAGAACAACTTTCTTTACTTTCTGCTTTTCTTTTCTCATCTATGGCTCTTTATGTTTGAACTTCTACATAAACCTTGGGACATATTAAACCATGAGATTTAATTTTTTTATTGTTCAAATTAGATTTAAGTATCAGGAGGCCTATAAGTTTATTATTATAATTTATTAATTGGATAATATGGACATTAATCATTCTAATCTATGAAGTAACAAGGGTTCAATTGATTCCTAGGTCTATAATTCATAGATCTTAGGAAGAATTATTGACTAAACTAATTTCAAACATATTTTTTGTGGTATTTTGTTTCATCTATCTTCTAATTCTTTACGTTTATAATATGTCAAATCATTATATGCTTAACTTAGGTTTTTTAGTAGTTAGAGTTAATTAGACTACGTCTCTTCATAATAAACTATAACTAAGGAGAGATAGAAAAATACTTCTAATAGTGAGCATAAATTATTATATAAATTAATTTATTCCAAATATAAATTAATTTATTATTGTGTCAATTATCAATATAAAACTCTCACGTGGATGTGAACTTAAACTGAGGTCAGTTTTTCTATTAAAATCTTCATATTTTAATTTACATTATTTCTTAAATATTTTTCTTTCCTTAAAATCAATACCCCTTTATTTTTATTTGTTTACAAAGTACAAGTCTAAATTAGGTACTCTTTTATCAGATCGACTCTTACTTATTACTATATAAATTTTAAAGAGTAAGGTATTATTTTTAATGTAAGTGACAATGCATCATATAAATTTTTAGAAACAATTCTTTTTAAGACTTATTTTCCTTTTGACTTAAATTTTTTTAGAAATAAGACCATCTAAAACTTAAAATTTTTCAATAATTATGCTTTCTAAAATTAATTAAAATAATAATACAACATAAAATACAATTACATTTATAGCTTTCTAGTCTAAACCCTTTTTTAGAAATAAGATCAGTAGATAACTTACTACAAATTTTGGCATGGATGGCTCCAAAGCTCCTGGCCCTAATGGCCTTAATGGATATTTCCTTCAAAAATCTTGGAGTGAGATAGGACCCGTTGTTATACAGGCAGTCAAGGAATTCTCTCCAAGGGGATCCTACTCAAAGAGATCAACAAAACCTTTGTCTGTTTGATTCCTAAATGCTTTAACCCTACCCATTTTGGGGACTTCAGACTTATTGCCTGTACTAACTTCCTCTACAAGGTTATTTTCAAAATACTTGCCACAAGACTGAAGAAAAGCCTAAGCTAACTGATTAGTGATAACCAAGGTGCCTTCCTACAAGGCAAACATATAAGGGATAACATCCTTATTATCCAAGAGCTCCTAAAAGGCTACTCCAGGTCCAATTAGTCTCTAAAGTGCACAATCAAAATTAATTTTAACAATGCTTATGTTAGTGTGAGCTAGGATTTCCTATGGACATTACTAATGGTGATGGACCCCGATCCTTTTCTTACTAGTAAGTATGTGTTTAGTTTATGTTGGGGTTAATTTTGATTAATTTGTTGTGATTAGGTATTAATTATAATGTCTTCGGGTGTAGAAATTTTTTTTATAGGATTGATGGATTAAAAAGGAGAAATTTAGATTAAGTTAGAAAAGCTTATGGAGTTAGT
>JANQBM010000009.1:11314380-11324588 GCA_025594535.1 Erythroxylum domingense | reverse complement strand
TGGCATGTTAGGCAAGTGACATGTGTCACTTGCCACATGTCACACTCTCATTGGTTTACTAAATTTTCTTCCAATTCTATTTCCAATTTTTCTCCAAAATTCCAATGGCTCAATTCAAAAATTCTTAATTTCATAAGTCTAAGTTTTCAGTGCCATTGGACAGTCATTTTCTCTACCAGGAAATCCTTATTCTGTCGCTTGATAATTTTTTTGGTCCGGAAATGATCCCGAAAAATTCCCAGAAAATTTCTATAATTCTCTAAAAAACAGAAAACCCTAATGACCTCTCCAATTCAATTTTTACACACACAAAGCCTATTTGTCAAAAATCACCATTTATTCACAATTATATCGAGAAAATGTCATGAATGCATATACATATATTTTTCTTGTGCAAAAATCACTTTTCACAAATGCATGAGCATGAGATGTGTTTTCCAAATTTCTCCGATTGACCTCACGTGTATCCGTTTCTGTGGTTCAACCCGTTATATGGAAACGAGATGTTACAAATATGCTACAAATATTTAGATTCCCATCCAGAAGTGCATATTAATTGCTTCCTTCAACATACTTGTGAATGGCATCCCTACTAAGCTCATCAAAAGGACTAGCTAAGGGTTTAAGACAAGGGGACCTTTTGTCCCCTATCTCTTCACATTATGCATGGAAGCACTAGCTTGACTTATAAAGAATATGATTAACTAAGAAATGAAGTTCAAGTACCATAGTAAATGTAAGTCACTTTACATATTCCCATTTCATCAATGCATTTATGAATGCCATTAAGATATTTAAAAGGTTATTTGGCTTGGCTATAAACAAAGACATGAACACATGGATGTTGTAATGTAAAACACCAATGTGTAATCTTTTTGTAATTTCAATTTTTTGCTAAATTGTAGATAGATTAAGCAACTCATTATGATGTTGATTTAGCTTTTGTTATTATTATTAAAATTCCTTTTATTTTCTAAAAAATTTGACAAGAGTTAAGTATTCCTCTCTGCATCTTCTTCTAATATATCAACTTGAATCACTAACCTAACAGGTCCTTAAGTTAAATAGCTCACCTTAACATACCTTGGGATCCCCATAACTTACAAAATACAAACATACAATGATTTCCTACCCTAATTGATAGAATTCAGAAGAAGATTAGGAATTGGTGTAACAAATCCCTCCCTTAATCTAGCAAAGTTTAGCTAATCTAATCAGTTTTAACTTTTATCTACTCTCACTAGTTTATCTACCTTACCTTTCTAACCAGTTTGATTAAAACTATTGAAAGAATTTTTATATGTTTCCTCAAGTCAAGCAAATAAAATGGAGAATGTGTTCTTAAAGTAGCTTAGAGGAAGGAACTCCTACCTAAGCAAGAAGGTAGGTTGAATATCACCCCTTTAGAATAATGATGATAAAGAGAACCTAGAGAATTCTAATATACAAAGAATCCTTATTGGTGAAGTGGATCTACGAACACTACTTAAGACATAAAAGCTTTTGGAGTTACAAACACAAGTACAATGCTTTATGAACAATCGTTAATATCTTTAAGCTAAGAACTCACTTGAGGAGACTATTCCAAACCAAGTTAGGGGATGGTTACCAAACTAATTTTTAGCTTGACAACTAAAGCTCCCTTAGCCTACTATGTGAGGTTAATACTCTCTCTCAACTCCAAGATATGACATCCCATAAAGCTTTAGTTAAAAAAGTCCTTATAAATAATCTTTATGGCTTATCTATACATACCAAATAAGAACTTATTGTCATTATCCAAAACTATCCACTTAATCCTATAGAATCTAACAAGGTTTAATTAACTACATGTCCTACTGGTCTCTTTACCAACAAATTGTACAAAGATCTCTTAAGACATAAGGTTTCTAATATTAAATGCTGGAAAATGGTATGGTACCCTCATGATGTTCAAAAGGCCTCATTCATACTCTATTTGTCCATCAATGGTAGATTATCTACCTATGAAAGCATTTCTTAGAATCCCTCAACATCAAACATATACTACCATTACAAAAAAATATCAAATTTATGAATTATCTTAAACATATACTACCATTACAAAAAAAATATCAAATTTATGAATTATCTTTTCTTTCAATGAAATTTTTCAGCTATCTATAACTTAAAACTTTTAAAAGGCTCCATGTTAGGGTTATGTAAATATAGGAAAGCAAGTGTATTTACAAATAACTTAATGTTCTTCCAGTTACAATAATGTAATGAAAATATTTATTATTAATAAAACAAAAGGGTTTGGTTTTATTTATATGAGCATAATATAACTAGTCATAAGGTTCCAAGGTTCTTAAGTCAGTAATATACATATACATGGAGATGTATGGGAAACATATATATTATTAGAATCTAAATTAATTGCTTCATAGTTGAATAATCAAGTTGGTCACTTAATTATGGTTTAGACTGTAGTGTTGCGATTTACCTCCGTGTAAGTAAAGGAGTTTACTTCAAAGGAACGATGAGTTTCAAATCATGGCAGTAGTTGACTATTGGTAATGGTACTATTAAATGAATATGGAACCGCGTATGTTTTAAAGAATAAAGTAGGTCGTTACTTTAATCTGAAAACATACACCTTAGCATTCATTTATTACAAACCACAATCTTGATGAGTGGTGAACTCATATGTGTTTCGTTATAATTCTTGATATGATCAGAATATATTTTTACAGGGTATCAATCCAATATCCGCATATTGGAATTATTAATTGAAACATGCATCAGGGAACATTCACTCAAATAAAGACCTTATAGTGATATCATCACTCATAGATGTTTTACGGAGATTTGTGATTAAACTGGCACTAGTAGTTTGATGGACTAGCTACCCATCAAGTCTTAACACTAACATTAGATTTTTTGTGTTAATCACCATGTAGAATGAAACGAAAGATCTAGAAAGGAAAAACCAATATAAGGGCAAAACGATAATTTTATCCTTTATTGTGCGGATGGCTATAATATGGTTCATAATAAAGTTTGCGATTGGACATCGAACTAATAATTTTGAAACATGATTTCTCATAATTTTAAGTAATTCAGGAGTTCAACCAATTGTCCCTAGTGGTTAATAAGTCAGAATTAATTCTATGGAGATTAAATTAATTTCAGGCTTATTAGAGCTTGAATTATTCAAGTCCAATTAGATTGCCCACTTGGCTTCTAGGAAGGTTATCAATGAAATTAAGAAAAATAATTGGAGGTTATCGGAAAGAAAATGAGACACTTTGGAGAGAGACAATTCATTTGGCTTTAATGCAAAATGAACGTATATGGTTTATTGAGGCTCTCCACTCTCTCCACACAACCATCCAAGGTGTTGGACTTGTAAAGAGAGATTTTTGGTTTTATCTTTGATGCTATTAATGTGTGAAAAAGTTAGTCTCTCTCTATTCTCTTAAAAACTAGTTCAACATAGCAAAAGAGAAGGTCTCTTTTTGTTTTAAAAAATAGTCGGTTATAGCAATAGAGAATTTCTCAATTTTGTTGTTCTTTTTGAACTAACCGAATATAGGAAAACGTTTGCTATCTAACTTTTCTTCTCCTTCCCCACCAAAGGATCTTGATAACTAAGCTATCCAAAGAGAACAAGTGGTAGATCGGATTCGATGAGGATCTAAGTAGTAAGGAGTCGACGTTGTAGTTAGGAGTTAGTAAAAATTTTGATATTGTTCTTGTTATATTTATTTGCTTATACCATATCATGTATGGATTAAAGCATGTTGATTTGGTGTTACGCTTCTGCTATATTTTGATTTCAGAAAAAGTTTTTGACATCTACTGTTTAGCCAAACCAAGTATGTTTTTGTTTTCGATCCAACACTGCACACTAACTATTCTTACTCATTTTAGTATGAAATAGTACATTGGACCCCTACCTAAAGATGGAAAAGGAAAGAGGAGTTTATAAACTTCAAGATGGCATTTAGGAGCCTAGTCGATGAAATTTGAAAAGAAAGGAATGCTTGAATCTTTCATAAAAAGAAAAATCCTAAGCAACAAGTTCTTTTTAAGATTTTTACCTGATTAAGGGAACACTAACTTGTTCAAATCAGCCATAATCACAATAAAAATGGCTCCTCTACTAGAATTCAAAAGGATTAATTAAGAATGGTTGAAAAGATGGAATATAATTAGATATGCTTGAAATGTATCTCTAAGTGGAAGTTTTATCGTTTCACTTATGCTCTTAGTCCTAAGAATATATGTATTCTGTAAACTTTATTCATTTTAGTACAAATTACCCTTGATTTGTTTAAAAAAACTTATCTATTGGTATATATCACATAAAGAAAATTTGGGACTAGCAAAATAACTAACAAAGTTAGAATAAAAAAATAATTAACTAGTAATTATTTTTAAAGAGTTTATATGTTTATTTTTATAATAATGAAAAGCTCTTATCCAATGCATTAGTAGAAAACGTTCATGTTTTCCAAAAGAAATATGCATATAGTACTGTCAATATTAACATCAAACCTTAATGATGACATTCTTCCTTAATAGTAATGTTACAATATCAGTATACATTTTTTAATGATCACTCGATCAAATTATATTAAAAATGGACAATCACAAGAAATTTCAACTTAAAAAAAAAAGAAAGTTGTACTCTTCTGTTCAATGTTCTAAAGGAATTCATTATTAATATTAAAATAATTATTATATTATGATTACAATATATATGAAATCTTACTACATTAATAAGAGCCTTTAATAATAAAAAATTAAGAGAAAACAAATAAAATTGAAAATAAATATGTAATATATTTTAGAAAATAAATATTTAGATAATAAGAAAACAAACAAAATCTAACTTGGATATAATTTGAGTAGCTAGTTCAATATTCATGTCAAAAAAAATGAATAACGAGAGAAGGAAGTGAAGAAAAGAAGAGTTGATGGAGTAAACATGATAATACTAGTGTAGGGTTTAAGAAAACATTGGTATATTGTATTCAATGAAAATGTCAAGTTTTAAATTAAAGATAAAGGATCACAACGTTGAATAGATTACTAAAATTAATTAACCATAGAAAACTAATTGTTAAAGAAAATAAATACATTATATGATATGGCAATTAACATAATCATATAATGCATATTCAATCTAATATTACTGGAAATCAAGCATCAAATTATTTATTGATTGATTACCGTATTACCCATTTATTTATATTATAACTAAAAGATGGAGAAATAATAATCATAATAAATTCTAAAGTGATAGATTTTATATGTTTATTTCAGTATTCAAATATTTAATTTTTTAAATAAATGGAAAACTTTTAAAAATTAAATAATTCAATTCAAAACATTGTTTTTAATAATATTTTGTTGATGTGACTAATGAAACATGTGAAAACTGACATTTGAAGAGATTATGTGACTCTTTTTTTATTTTTATTAATGAATAAGTGATTGAACTCTTAATATATGCCCATCGATGTGTTTGTTACAAAAGGTTCAAAAAATATATTGGTTGTTAATATATATCATAAAACATATGAAGTTTATGTACTAATAGGCATATTCTTATGTAATGGTGTATTATTAGGAATATGGAACATATATTTAGGGATGTTTAGGAATATGTATAACCAAAATCATAAATAAATACCTGCTTCTTTAATAGTTTAGACATACAAAAATACAAAACATTTCTTTTTATCAATCTTTTTTTTTTTTGTCTTTCTATATGGTACCATTTCTTTTGTAAAAAAGAGAGCAACATTTTAGACTTTTTTTCTTAAGTTTTTTGAGATAATATGGCTGCTATATAATTTTTAGTATATACCTAACTATTCTGCTCCTTATGTAGCGCCCTGCTCTCATAGAGTATATCCTTAAAAGTATGACAGTATTCGAGAATAGACTCTACGAGAGTGGCACGTTACGACAATCAATCAAACTCATTGAAAATATTTTCATGCATTACACACATTTTTAGACAACTATAATCATTTTCGATCCATTTTATTCCAAAAAAACATCACCAATCACAATTTTATTACACTCATTAATCTGTCTTATTTATAAACATTTCCAATAAGAAAAGTCATTATATTTCAAAATTCATTTATACAATAAACAATACTTGTGAAATACAGTGATTAATACAAAATGATTGAAGATATATGCAGGAGCAAACTGATCTTCACTTCTAACTCTTATTCGATTTCAGTGGCTATACTCCAGTGTGTCTAACTGGATTTCCCCTGAACCTGAAAGACAACATTGTAATTTTTTTGAGTTTTCTAAACTCAGTAAGCAGACCATCCTCGATGGGCTCACTCATATCAACATGAATCAATTCACATATTTTACATCATTTCATAATTAAGTTTTTTAATAGTTCATATAACTCATTTCAATCATTCATTTAAGACACATCAATTTATATATATGCAATGCATATGTGACTCAACTTCAATTGTTACTTTGTTATGACTGAGTGCCTTTTAACTATTGCGCATCCATTATGAATACCAGACTCTTTGTTAACTTTCTCATATCTGTTGGGGATATCAGGCTCATTATACATAGTGAGCCTCTGGTCTTTACACATTTTGAGCTTTAAACATTTTTTTAGTGGCTACTCCGATTACAACTACCTTTATCTGATCATGCATATCACGTAATGAAATGCATTAATTATCACGTAATATGCAATCATTCATTTTCATTTATCATGTACAATTGCTTTCACATTTCAATTTCATCAGACCGAAGTCTGACATTCAATAATCATATTGAGTACACTTATTTCTGTCAGATTCACATACAATGAGAACTTCCAATGTGATTTTCATGCATCAAATGCCACATATAATCAATGTCCAAAATTATTACATTTACATCAATAATAATTCAATACAGAAATTTAAACAGAATAATCAATCAATGTGAGACCATCTAGGTGTTGTAAGTAATATACATATACATGGAGATGTATGGGAAACATGTACATTATTAGAATCTAAATTAGTTGATTCACAATTGAATAATCAATTTGGTCGCTTAATTATTGTTTAGACTGTAGTGTTGCGATTTATCTCCGTGT
This sequence comes from Erythroxylum domingense, assembly GCA_025594535.1. Taxonomy (NCBI): domain Eukaryota; kingdom Viridiplantae; phylum Streptophyta; class Magnoliopsida; order Malpighiales; family Erythroxylaceae; genus Erythroxylum; species Erythroxylum domingense. Next base: position 11,317,483 of record JANQBM010000009.1, on the reverse strand, counting down.
AAGTAAAAGAGTTTACTTCAAAGGAATGATGAGTTTCATATCATGATAGTAGTTGACTATCGATAATGGCACTATTAAATGAAGCTGGAATTAAGTATGTTTTTAAAGAATAAAATGGGTCATTACTTTAATCTTAAAACATACACCTTAGCATTCTGTTATTACGAACCACAATCTTGATGAGTGGTAAACTCATATATGTTTCACTATAATTCTTCATATGATCGAAATGGATTTTTACAAAGTATCAATCCAGTGTCTACATGTTGGGATTATTAATTGAAACATACATCAGGGAACATTCCCTCAAATAAAGAGTTTATAGTGATATCATCACTTTTAGATGTTTTTACGGAGTTTAGTCATTAAATGGAGTAATGATCTTATCATTAAATGGTTTAATGGTTGTCTTTTAATGATGGCATGTAACGTAACCTTTTAGCGTTCATTTCATTAAAGAAAGAAAGAGGTGCATTTAATGTATTATCTCTTCCTTCTTTTATCCATAACTGAAAATGAGAAGGTCCTATTTAGGTTGTTGGTCTTTTCATATAGCCATCTTTAACAAATGAGAAGAGTCTCATTTATTGGCATCTTTATGATTGATTCAAGAATGAAGTGATGCATTGGATGCACATCACATCTTTCTTTCATGATAACCAAAATTGACAAGGAGAGTAAAAAGGGTTCTTGCATTTTTTTTTGACTCACTCTCTCCTCTCATGCATGCATAGCTGAAACTTGGATGAGAAAAGTCTCATTTTTTTTGTTTTTTTCTTCTAAGAAAAATCTCCTTAAAATACTTCTTCTCCTTTCCCACCAAAGGATCTTGTTAACTAAGTTGTCTAAGAAGAACAAGTGGTAGATCGGACTGGTCGGGGATACAACAACAAGGAGAGGATACATGGACAAAGGAAAGGATACAAAAGAGTCAAAGCTATAGCAAGGATTTGGAGAGGATATAAAAGCAAGGAGTCAAAGTTGTAGTAAGGAGTCGGTATATTTCTACCACCTTGTTATTATGTAAATTATTTTTGTTATGCCATATCATGTATAGCTCAAGCACATTGATTTGGTTATGTTATTTCCACTGTGTTTTGATTTCGAAAAAGTTTTGAAATCTACTGTTTAACCAAATTTTGCATGATTTTGTTTTCGATCCAACACTAAGTTGACTCACAGTACATTAGCATTTGCTTCTATGATATGAAAATGTCTAAATGTTAACGTTCAATCTTGTGTATCAACTTCATTCCATATACACATTATACACACATTACTAATTTGATTAATCACATTAATATTTAATCATGCACATATGTATATGTATTATGTACAAAGCATGCTCAATTTGACCATTTCGCATATGTTTCCTTAATCACATCTTTTGATCATCCAAACATCTTCATTTGTGTATATTAAGATTTCACTTAGGTTCATACCTCAAGGAACTTGGTTATTCTAATATCGTAATTCAATCATTCATCATTTCTTTTCTAGCATTATATGATCACAAAATATTCAAGTTCTCATTCATTCTTACTTAATACACATTGCTCATCTTCTCTGAAACACATTAGCATTTATAGGTCACTTTCATTCTTATAACATCTCCAAATTTCCAGATTTTGTTTTATTGATATCATTCATCCATGCTTAAGTTATAACCTTATTTATCACCCTAAACATATCAACATTTAATCACTTAATCCATCATCAAACTAGGTTCATTTTAGGCTTCATTTAAGCCTAAAAGTACTATCAGAAAGTACCAAACCATTTGTTGTTTCAATCATCATTTAGAAGAAGTGTAATTCACATAAAAGTCATTCCTATGATTGCACTAACAGAAACTTTCCACCACCTTCTTCATTTCCCACGATCGTAGATGTATTCCCACGATCGTCAATTGTTATGTCTGAAACTTTTCCAGCCATTTACATCCAATTTCTCACTATTTACTTACTACATTTAACACCTTATACATAGTTCATCATTCCTAGCTTAATCCCTCATTATTTTCACCTCTATTTTAACTTTAAAACACCCATCAAATAGATCATATTATTGTTCATCTTTCACACAAAAATAGAATAGGATCTTTATTGTTCACTATCAGTTTAGTTCTTCTCATTTCAAGAACACAATACTAGTATTTTCTTTAACTTTAAAAATTAATCTATTTCCTCACATAACAACTTGTAACTCACATTTCTCATATACCCAAAACTGAATATGTTTATATCATTCCTTCATTCACATTTTTGCACTCATCCTATACACAAAATTAAGTCAAAAACACATCTCTTTATTCATAAATTATCAACTATAATTCAAACACCAATTTCATTATTAATCATCCATAAAACAATACGTAATCCATTATTTATCATTATATGAAAACAGAACATCAATAAATATTTATGTCTTCATCAACAACCATCACTCTTTAATCACCATTTTTACTATCAATCCATCACTATAACATTCCATAATCTATTACTCATCATAAACACAAAAATATGACATGAATATATCCATTTATTCTTCCACAATGTAGTATAAAATCAACTCCATTTTCATTATCATTTAATCTCAAACTATCATCACATATATTTATATTTAAACAACACATGAAGATACCCATTCTCCACCCACGTTACATATATTTTCAACATCATTTTCATAATCATTTCTCCTCTTAATCTATCATAAAAAACATGTCTATTAAGCAAGTTATGAAGAACAATATGCTACTTACTTGATTTATTCAAAGTTTCTTCAAAATCTCCAAGAAACCCTAACTCCTTTAAGCTACATGATCATCATCTTGGAGGGTGGAGTAGGTTTGGTTTCTTTTAGTAACAAGATGAAGAGGATAACAAAAATGGAAGTAACAATTGAAGGATAAGAGCCAAGTTCGCAATGGTGAGAGTTGAAGGTGTCGAAAATGGAGAAGAAGAAATGAAGAAGATGAAGAATGAATGAAGTGAGCATTTATCCAAAAATGAAAAAAAAATGAACAATGGTGTAACATCCCGTTTCCAGAGAACGGGTCGGACCAAAGAAACGGGTCCAGATGTGGTAAATTACCACATCACAT
>JANQBM010000009.1:11044207-11061849 GCA_025594535.1 Erythroxylum domingense | reverse complement strand
ATCTTGCCTAATTTTGTTCTGCTTGGAATCGTGCCAAATTTTGTGCTTCTAGAGGCGTAACAATATCATAAGATGAAATAATATGCAAACGTTGATGTTGTGCGTTGAAGGAGGCAGCCAGCGACTTTTCCACAAGAGGGGTCATCTGTTAGTCGTCAAAGGCCTATAAATTGAAAACCGTAATCCAAACCAAACGTTCAAACCTGCAGTGGGCCTTAATTCTCGAAATGAATAGTATAAACATAACGCAATTTTTTCGCAAAAGAAGAAATTTTGATTGTTTGAACAACAAGAACGACAATGAATCGTTATTAATTAGGTTTAATATCAAAAGTGTGAATTAGGTTTGTTAGAGAATATGGATTGACTTTTCTTCCTACTTTATATTATAAAATGGACATGAAGAATTCTGTTATGTTGAAGGGGCAAGCAAATAGCTGTGTGTTTATTAAGTGCATGTGCAGTACGATTTGGAAAAATCTTGCTGCACAAGGACATGGGTCTGTATAAAAGCGTGAACAATGTTCAAACTGAATTTTAGTCCCTATTAGGCTGCTAAGCTCAAAATTTGAATACATCTATCTCTTCTTTCCAAAGAAAGCATCACAGCACCAGGCTTTTAGTTTTAGATGGGTAATACTCATCCCTCCAACATCATTACCAAAGTCGGAAGTTCTCAAAACGTTCATCACCGACACCGAAAAGAAAGCAAATCATGTTTCAAATCCGAAGAGGTCAGTTTCTGTTATATCTATTCAAGATCATCACGATGTTCAAACCCATATCTTTGTGTCGTAGGCTTCTCATGGTATTGAAATTTAACCAAAATATCGACGGAATTCTACTTGGGTGCTCCACACGTCAATATAGCTTTTGTATTTTTCTTTTAACATTATAATTAGGCTTGGTAATTAGGATTAGGCCTATTCCCGCCCAATTCAAAGTCCATATATCAAGTTTGGTTTGACGGAATCTCAACTCTAGATTTGACTTATCCCGAGGCTTGATAATTATTAAAAAAATAGCATCGTTTTATTTTTAATTTTAAAAATAAAGGTAATTATTAAGCTGAGTTCAGCTAAGACCTATACCATTAATACCTCATAATTATAATTTATTTGCATCAATTTTGTATTTCTTGAACCTATGATTGCTATAAAGAGAGAGAGAGATTAGTATTCCTGCCCGATTATAATATTCTTTTTCAATAAATGCCACCTTATGATTGCATCTCTATATTGTTTAATAATATTAGAGCGACTCAATTTCATTGTATTATCTTATGCAACCATGGAGATGATATTAGTATCATCACTTAGTACACCTTTCTCTTAAAGTTTCACTCTTTCCAAATCCCATTAATGTCTCCTTCATCTATTATGTTAACCTAGCTTGTTAAAGAAATTTCTCATGGAAAAACTTAAAGCAAACTGAGTCTGCTAATTAGAATCCTTTGCTCCTCTTTGGTGATTTTAACAACACAATATACTCTCATGAAGCAAAGGGCAATAGATTGAGTTTGTAGGATGACTCCGGCAATGGAGCATCAAAAACAAAACGCAAAAGATAGGTACTTTTGCATAGCAACAAATTGATTCCTTGAATGTTGGAAATTTGTACAATACATGTATATGATGCTGAAAAGAAAAAAGGTTTCTAGCTACCTATTTGCTGTGGATCGTCATATTTTTTCTTTTGGTAATTATTGTACATGTATGTACCTGGAGTGTTTGTAAAAGGAGAAAGATAATGAATTTTAGTATTGATTGTTTTGTTGGTGTTCGTGGGCTTGGTGAGATCTGAATTGATTGAGGTGTCTTTTGGGCTTTTGGGCTCCCGTCTACATCCCGCCCTTAAGTTGAAGCATCATCAATGAGGCCCAACTTGCAGATTGCAATGGTGAGGTTTTGGGCTGTTAAGGATTTTTAAAAAAGTCTGCCAGTTGTTGTTTCAATGGAATATGAGTTGTGCAATATTTACGACATTAGACACATAATCATTGAGATACTTGGGTCAAGATTTGGGTCTGGTGCTTATTCTGGCATGTGGCTTATCGATTATGTTTGGTTTTGTTGAGGAAGAAGATGGTAAAGAGGTGGGTGAATTATTTTGTGTCTGGGTTTTGAAGGAGGGGCGGGTCGAGTAGGTCAATGGGAGTTATAGGTAGGCTATCAGGTGTGTTAGAGGTATTGGGTACTTGTGTTTGATCATTTGAAGGTTGGTAAAAGTTTGGGCTAGTATCAATTTGGTTTGGGTCTGTTTCAAAATTGAAGGTATTTTTCTTGTGAGGTATATCAATTGATGTTTTCGAGATTTTTAAGGGAAAATAGTTTTTTAAAAATCTACACCTCTCGATACGATTAAATTCCCTTTTTCTAAATCTATGAGCTTATACCCTTTTTGGCCTGGAATATACCCAAGGAACATACATTTGGTGGCTCTTAGTTCGAGTTTGTCTTTGAATGGTTTTGTGTTTGAGGTGAAACATAAACACCCAAATTTTTTTATATTGTTGTAATTTGGTGTTTTCTTGTAGAGCTTTTCGAATGGGGTTTTCTAGTTTAAAATTTTTGTAGGTAATCTGTTAACTAGGAATGTCGACATGAGGACAACTTTCCCCCAAAATTTCTTAGGTATGTTCGAATGATACATGATGGATCGGGTGATTTGAAGGAGGTGTTTGTGTTTTCTCTTGACCACCTCATTTTGTTGTGGAGTATATGGGCAAGTTTTTTAGTGGAATATTCCTCATTTTTTGAATATCTCTTGACAATTTTTGTTTACAAACTCGATTCTGTTATCGGTTTGTAGGGTTAGTATTGTTTGTCGAAGTGAGTTTTTATCAAATTCAAAAACGTTTCTATGACTTCATGGACTTGGGGCTTACTATTTATTAAGTAAGTCCACGTAGCCCTCGAGTACTCATCGACTATTATGATGAAATAGGTAGACCCATCAATGTTGGGTTTTTGGTATAGCCCCCAAAGGTCAAAATGTAGGAGTTCGAAAGGCTTGAGAGCTGAAATGTTATGTTTAGGAAGGCCTTTCTAGCTTGTTTTGCTAGTGGACATACTTTGCATATGTGTTTGGTGGGTAATTTGATCGAAACATTGGGTAAATGGGCTATTTTTTCCTTAGACGCATGTCCTAGTCTACAATGCCGTAACACTAAAGTATCACTCACATAATTAACTTCAATATTCTTAAAATAAAACCTGAATGAAGGACCTTTCAAGCTCTTTTTGGGAAGCAAGTTTCTTGGTGTTAATTTATAAATACCTCCCTTTGCTTTGCAAATAGCCACAACGTACGTCCTGCAAATACACGTGGTTTTCAACAAAAATGATAGCTAAGTTATTTTGTGTGGCAATCTTATTTACCGACATTAAATTATGATGAAATGTTGGTATGCATAAAACGTGGTCTAATTTCAAGGTTGGGGTGATGTTAATGGTTCCTATATGAGTGACATTTTTACTTGAACCATCTGGTAAAGTAATAGGTTGATAGTCGTTTGTTTTATTTGGGTTGTCAAGTAGAATCTGGTCTGAACACATATGTGTCGAGGCACTCGAGTCTACCACCCATGAACCTTCATCAAACTTATCATCGCAAGAAAAAAGTAGTTTAGGGTCGATATCTGCAAAGCTGTTATATGCAACATGGTTCACCTCCATAACGTTTTTGCCCTTTATATACTTCATCAACTCTTGGACTTGTTTGGCAAGGTCAGCAACATTCACCTCTAGTTTTGATTTGCAGTTTTCTCTATTTAGGCTCTCTGCTTTAACCTCAGTGGCAACACCTGCAAATTGACTTTTTCCTTTCTTTTTTTGGAGCTCTTTATATAATTTCAGTATTCTATCCAGCTTAAAACATGTTTCTTGCAAATGTCCCCCTCCATGACAATAGTTACAATAATTGTCCTTTTTTTCATGTATGGTTTTTTCACAGTATCTTTTTTAATAGGATTTGTTTTTCTACCCACAATGTACCCCTATCTGTTCTAAGTTACTGTTTTGACTCCCTCCTACATTTTTCTGCTTTTCAATAGTTAGTATCATCGAATAGGGTTTATCAACTTGAAGTAGATGTTCAAGCAGCATAATCTAACTAATTACCCCACTATACTCTTCTCTTAAACCCAGTAAAAACTGCATTAACTTGTTATTATTCAACACATTTGTATTGTGCTTTGATGCATCACACGCAGTTTTTCATTGGCATAAGGTGGTCAATGTCATTCCACATTTTCTTCAATTTCGTGAAATAAACAGTCATTGAGTTGTTACCTTGGTGCAAGTTGTTGACTTCTTGAATAATCTGATAAATGTGGGGGCCGTTGCTCTCTTCATATCGTCCCTTCAGTTCCTCCCATAAGTCGCGAGCTGTAGTAACTACTTGGAACGACTCAGCTATTTCTTTCGTTAATGCGCTCAGGATCTACGCAATCACCATTGTGTCAGCAGTTACCCACTTCCACGTTAGAACTTCATCATCAATGGGTTTTTCCAGAGTGACATTAATGAGTCCGAGTTTGTTTTTAGCTCGTAGAGATATAGACATTGCCCTGCTCCATGGTAAGTAATTAATGCTATCAAATAGAGTCGTGACTAGTACACTACTAGGATTATCAGCCAGTGAGATATTTAGAGAATCGATTTCGATTTGGGTAATGGTTGTGGTGTTTTGGCTAGTTTCTTTGCTAGTTTTGTCAGCATTTTGGATAAGTATTTTGGTAATTAGTTTAGTGGGTTTGATTTGGATTTTAGGGGTATCGCAAGATTTAAGAGCTGTTGCTTTGATACCATGCAAAATGACTCCGTCAAAGGAGCACCGGAAACAAAATGCAAAAGATAGGTATTTTCGCGTAGCAACAAATTTATTCATTTAATGATGGAAATATGTACAATATATATACACGAAGATGAAAAGAAAAAGGTTTCTAATTACCTATTTGCTGTGGATTGTTGGATTTTCTCTTTTGGTAATCACTGTAAACGTATATTTCTGGAGTGTTTGTAAAAGGAGGAAGAAGATGAATTTTGGTATTGATTGTTTTGTTAATATTCGTGGGCGTGATGAGGTCTGAATTGATTGAGGTGTCTTTTGAACTTTTGGGCTCCTGTCTACAGAGTCTTAGGCAATTTAGCGATGATCTAACAACATGTATAAGCCACATTATAGTTACAATTTTGATATTTGAGGTGTATTTCTTCACCTAGTTTAAAAAATAAAGTAAAGACAATTAATTAAGAAAAGACTAGACAGAGATGCTACATATTAGATGACTTCTTAAAGGGTAACTCATGTTTGCAACTCAGTTCGGATCACTCACCTATCATATTTTTAATGTCCCTATCAGTCCTCCTATAAGGACCTCCTTTATACTTAATAGCCTTTTACTTAACACAATAAGATTTTGAGGATGCTACAATAAAAGGGATGGTTTCAAGTCTTACAAGTGCATAAGGAAGTTATTAGCCATCAAAGAATGAACTCAAATCCCCAATAGGTTGCATTATTCCCAACATAAAAGCAACTCTTCAAACAATCTAAATAAACTCCAAAATGAGCTGTATTTTTCACCAAAAGATGAACCCATCATCAAGTTAAAAAAAAGACATATTCTAACTAAATTCACTCAAAACTCTCTTATAAAGCAGAAATCAATGATAAAATGGCTTAAAGAGGGTGATAAAAACTCAAAGTTGTTTAACAATGTTATTTTAGCTAGATACAAACATATTGGTATGGAAACACTTTCTAAATAAAAATATGTCAAGAGGCTGTCGTTAAGATGCAAGAGAAAAATGCATTATATTTAATGTTGACTTTTTGATACTATTTTAGCAAAGCTTAACTACTTCGACGCAGTTCATATTTTATCTCTGATGATTTTCACAACGGTGCTTATGTTCTTTTGTGTGCTCTGTTTATATGACAATCTTTACTTTTAAAGTTAAAAAGAAAAGAGAAGTAAAGGTAGATAAAGACAAAATGCATATTCAGTTATCTTATTTGATCAATCTGAAAAGGACGAATGGCAACTTCACCTAATAAAACTTCTTCCTTCCCAACAATATTCCCACGTGGAATCTGACGTCATTGGTTGCACCACGAATTGCGAGTGATTCCTTCAACTGTTCGATCGTTAGAAACTAAACGACACTGAAGACCAAACTAATTCCTCCAACACGACATCCAGTGAATCTTGGCGATCCCGCGGCATAGCCTTTGGAGGTTTACACTCCCGCAGTTCTTTAGCCATTAACAAATAAATATCCGCAGGTCAAGTCATGTGACAAGATTGTTATTTGATCCGATTTTAGCGAGTGGATGAAGCAAGTCCTTGCATCTTTAGGTCCAACTCCAGTTTTGGAGGTTAAGGACACTGGAAATTAATGTCGTCGTCGTCGTCATCTTCTTCGTCTTCTTAGAATTACTACTGAAATTGTAATTTCCATATGAAAACAGATGGACAGAGGTGGTGAGGAGGAGAGCTTGTTGAAGCAGTTTTACATACCTTCTTACATACTCCTTCCCTATCGCAGTGACGATGGAGTTCCTAAGGCAGTCCCTCAGTGTCCGGTGTTAGTGTTTATCAACTCCAAGAGCGGTGGTCAGCTGGGCGGTGATCTCCTGCTAACCTACCGTTCTCTTCTGAATGAGAATCAGGTTTTTGATTTGGGGGAAAACGCACCAGACAAGGTGTTACGGAGTATATATATGAATTTAGAGAAGCGGAAGTCTGACGGAGATGAGTTTGCGGCTGAGATTGAAGGAAGATTGAGAATTATTGTAAGTTTTCATTTACGCAAATTTTTTGAAAGAAAATGACAAATGATGATATGCTTGCTTGGGTGCTTTAGGTTGCAGGTGGTGATGGAACTGCTGGCTGGCTTCTTGGAGTTGTTTGCGATCTCAAGTTATCTCATCCGCCTCCTATTGCTACGGTGCCCCTGGGTACAGGGAACAACCTTCCATTTGCTTTTGGCTGGGTAAAGATTTTGTTAGTTTGGATAATTACACGGAAATTTGTTGGTGGGAATGGATGCAATGGGAGGGATTTGATGAACTCCAAATGATATGTTGAAATGACAAAATTTTTTTATACATATATGCGATTTCTGAAGTATAACGTTTTGTTTTTCAAATTTCAGGGGAAAAAGAATCCCGGAACAGATCGTCAATCTGTTGTATCTTTTATGAAGCAAGTAATCAAAGCAAAAGAAATGAAAATAGACAAGTTAGTTGCCATGATCTCTCTCTTTCTCAACCTTTCTTGTCTACCTACATTCCCTACGTTGTACACCAAAATCAATCCATATGCTTTAATATTGAGCGCGCTATAATATCGATTGGCAATTCTACGTGGTTACTGTACCCCAACTTGAACTTCAACTGCGGCTCTGCAGTATGCATTATCACTAGTATCCTTTGGAAATTGTTCCTCCAGAATGTCTTTTTCTTTTTTCCTGATGAATTACTTGGTGTTGTTCATCTAAAGGAAAAGTTTCAGTGACTATAGTTTTTATACAAAAAGGCCGTTACAAACTAATTATCCAAGAATGAGATCCAATTGACATGTATAAAATTTAGCTACACTTGCAGTTCTATTTATAACACCAATATGAATTCTTTCCAACACGCCAGTGAAGGTTCAGTTACCTTTCTCTGTCCAGATATGGAAGATCAGTTGACTTAATAGGTCAGATGTACCATTAATTTATGCAGATGTTCTTATGATATCCCCTCACAAACTTGTGCTAGCAATACTTTCTACTGTTCTTCAGGCTTCTGTATACACAGTTTGGTTCTAGCTGTTAGCAGACCATAAGCATTCCTTAATTCCATTTGTTTGTATTTAAGAAATCACTACAAAATGTATTGTAAGGAATTGGTCTAAAATGCCATTTTTGGGTATTAGGGACTTCTGCAAGTTGTCGGACTGATAACTTCTCATGATTGTTTATGGATTAGAAAAACAATCATGACTATGTAGGCAAACCTATGTAGACTCTGTTCACCCTGCCTTTCGATTTTCATGCTTATTGTTCACTTACTGTTTTAATTCTTTTGTGATTCAGCTGGCATATTCTAATGAGAATGAGGGCCCCAAAACAGGGCACATGTGATCCCATTGCCCCTCTGGAGCTGCCACACTCGCTACATGCATTTCATCGTGTTTCTCCAACTGATGAGCTTAATGTGGTAACATAATTTACATTCATCTCATCTGTAATTTGTTTGTACCCTTATTTAGATAGTTAAATCAACAGATTGTTTCACATAAAGCAGGCATGTATCCCTTGTAACTGTCCAGTGGAACCTTAGATTTCCCCTTCTGCTTTAAGGATCGTAAACTCTTTCGTTATGCCATTATGGTTTAGTTTCCCATTAGAACAGTAGTTTTCCCTTCTATTTTAAGACTATAATATTGTCCCTTGTGCTTGTCAAAGCTAAAAATAAATTTAGCAAGGAAAAGTTTATTTGAGTGGCAGTCCTGGGCTTATTTATGGTACCAGGGGAGCCACTAATATCTTTCAATTTCTTGCTTGATTAATATAGGGCAAATCTTTGCAAGATTAACTATCAGTATGTTAGGTTCTTCTTATGTGAACAGTAGCTTGGTTATCATTTTTCCAAGTTTGGGTCTTGTTTGTATCTTTTCCCATGCAGTCATTTTGAAGCTGCATTGATTATCGGAAGAGTTCTTTTTGCCGTTAGTGTTTATTTCTATATCCAATCACTTAGGATATTTCAACTAGTTTGCATGCCTTAGTTGAGGTAAGCATTAAGCCTTAGTTGAGCGTTATTCCATTGATGTTGTGAAATAAAGTCTCCAAAGTGAACGATATTTTTCAGTTTTAAAGATAAGCTAAAAACTTCTTTATCTTGTTTGGTTTCCTCCTCATAACAGTCATGTGCTTTACATATGCATAATGTTATGTGTCTGATAACCAATATTTTGGCTTGTTCACAGGAAGGTTCCCACACATTTCGAGGGGGATTTTGGAATTACTTCAGCATGGGTAAGATTCTGCCATTAATGGGTAACTGCTGATGAACATTCTTGCTTATCTTTTGTCTATTTAAGTTTATCATTTTGATCAAAGAATATCCGTTTTCCTTTTTGTGCAGTAATAATACAAAAAATTGATATTTGAAAGTAGTAATAATGAAATACAAAAATTTTGCAAGTAGCCATAGTCATAGTTGGAAGAGCATATACAGATCTATTTTAGGCTAGTAATGTTTTAACTTTTACTAAAAGAAAATCGAAATTAGGAACTACTGAAATCAAATTTCTTTATTTTTTTTAATTGTGGTTGGATGTTATATGTACTCTGATTTTGGAAGTGGGAAGTCGTTATGACTTGACAACTTGTACTATCTTCTCTGCAGGAATGGATGCTCAAGTATCTTATGCATTTCATTCTGAGCGAAAGTTGCATCCAGAAAAATTTAAAAATCAGTTAGCTAATCAGGTAGGCTTATCTGTCATAATTCTGTTCTTGTTTTTGCATGGGCAAGTAGTCAAACAAAGCACCTCTTATAATTTCTTTCTTTATGCTCTAATCTTTAATCTTTCTTCTTTTGCCTTTTTTTGGCGATATGTTTGTCTTGTGACTTAAAATTGATACTTAAATGAGCTATTATCAAACTTACTCGTGAACTTGCTTTTGATGTCTTCACACTATATTTTAATGTAGTCAACCAAGTTAAATACTTTCAACCTCCTAAAGAATAAGTTCATCTTGACCATAATTTCTCAGCTTATGAGGTGTTAAACCATTATATCTCTCAGTTTGAGTAATGGAGATAAAATATTATTATTAATCGTTGTGATGGTGATGATGATACATGCACACGTGCATCCTATGTAATATAACTATTAGTTCCTTATGGGAGTATTTTTGAATCTTATTTTGCAATATTTCTCTGCTACTATGAATAGAGGGGTTTAACCTAGTCAATAACGGGTCAGTTTCTTGTGTCTTGTTATCTTCTATAATGAGTGTGCTATTTCGTTGTTGGCTTGGTACTAGAGTACTTATGCAAAGCTCGGTTGTACACAAGGATGGTTCTGTGCCTCTCTTTTTCATCCTTCATCAAGGTGTGTGTTTTGAGATTAACCCCACTTTACATCTCCAAAATGATTATCTGAAATCTTTTACATGCTTTCAATCAATACAGGTTTCATATGTTACATCAATTTCCATTTCCATCTTCATATTTTGTTTTCCATAAACGAATCGCAGAAATTAGTTTTTAACTAACTCCAGAAATTTATTTAACAGAGCAAACTATTTTACCCTTAATACATTAAATATATTTATAAGAATTGTGTTTAAAAAATTGTAACACATATAGTTTGAAGTTGAAATCGGTAAAATAGCATTTCAAAAAGATAGGTGTGAGAAAATAATATGTTTTTCAAATGTATATTGATGAATGTGATAATCTCCCCAGCAGTTTTAAGGTTGGAACTCCAACCCATTTCTTTGCAAATAGACAGACAAAGCAATTGTTTTTATAATTAGCAGTCAGATACTGTACCAATTTGTATACTATTAACTTTCTATTTGTATTGTTTAGCACTTGATGTGGCTTCATTGTCCACTGCAGTAACATAGCACATCTTGCAAAGGTAAGCATCATGAGGAGACATAATGAGTGGGAAAAGTTGGATATACCCCCCAGGTAAGCATTTAAACATTTCAACCATTGCTACTGGTTTCAATTGTTTGATTTGAATGCCAGTTTGCACAATTTCTATATCTCAGCTAATTAGTTACTTTTCTCCTTATCTACTGGTCAGGTTGGCCATTAACAATTGTTCTAAATTTTCTAGGCTAACATGATGTATCCTTGTCACCATTTAATATACAATGAAAATGCTTTATTTGATGTTGGGCCTGCGAATCTGGAGTCACATCTCTTATAATCCTTGTCATCTTGTCAATCTATATAAACTTCTTCTAACTGTTGCACTTTGTATGGTTATGGTTTTGGAATCACTTCTATAGAATGCAGTTTCCATTTAATGTCAATGTCAGGTAGGGGACTAATCTCATAAAATGTATCTGATCTGTATTCTTGATATTCCCATTGGAAAGATAAGTACAGAAAACCTCTTTTCCGCAATAACAGAAACTTTTCTTGCGGTTTAACTCAATCTCTGTTTAAGATACTTAATAGAGTTGCAAATGAGGTACATAATACATCTATCAAAAATGACACCATTATTAAAAATTTAATGAACAGATTCCACTTCAAATGTTGTGATATGCAGTAGTATCCTTATCATACCACTGCTTTCAGCGCTAGTTATCATGCAGGAAAATGTGTATTATGTTAAACTATGTACATCTCTTTCTGGTAAACAGCATCAGGTCAATTGTGTGCCTTAACTTGCCAAGTTTTTCTGGTGGTCTGAATCCTTGGGGAACACCTCATAGCAGGAAAAGGCATGAAGTTAGTACCTATCTGTCCTGCTTATCTGTTTCTATTTGGGTTGCTGATGGAGATTCTGCATCCCCAGAGACTTGCCTTTCTTCTTTCTACGGTGTTCTGACAAAATACATTTCTTGATTTCCTGAAACTTTATAGAGGAAGTTGACTCCACCGTTCGTTGATGACGGACTTATTGAGGTTGTTGGTTTTCGAGATGCTTGGCATGGGCTCGTTTTGCTGGCTCCAAATGGTCATGGAACTCGTCTTGCGCAGGTAAAATTAAGTGCAGAAGCAATATATGTAACTAGGAAACAATCTATTGATTCGTTTTTTGTCCTTTTTGACTAAATAGGGGCTTTTCTGACATTTCATGTGCATCAGAATAATCTTCTATGTAAGAAGCTATATAAAATGATATACAAGGCACGGTCTAGTTCTCGTGGTGATGCAGAATTCACAATGTGGGGTTTGCTAATGATCTCCTTTCATATGGAATCAAATATGATGATTTATAATTCAGATAGATATATTGATGTATGAGGTGATGCACAATTGATGTATATAATCAATTTCTTTTCACTCGCGGTATCTTTTTCGTATAGGCACACAGAATCCGCTTCGAATTTCATAAAGGTGCTGCTGACCATACGTACATGAGGATTGATGGGGAACCCTGGAAGCAACCCTTACCAGTAGATGATGATACTGTAGTCGTAGAAATATCTCATCTTGGACAGGTCAACATGCTTGCCACCCATGATTGCAGAGCAAAAAGCATCCATGATCCGTCTATGCCAAGCCACCATGAGGATGAAGATGATGAAGATAGTAACGAAAAAGAAGACTCCGAAGGGGATGAATGGAGAAAATTTGGAGCAGCTGACACGTTCAAGATTCCTGATGGGGTTGATATTTCTCATCTAAGTTGAACCTTCTTACCAGCTTTCTTCTGTTGGTGCACAATAGTAATGTTCGCTTTTTTTAATTGGAATTTCCATTTTTTATATGAAAACTGAACCTCTATTGTTATACTCATAACATTCCCATTTAGCCGTCAATAATAAATGCTTTTGTAGTACTCAGTCCACTCGTTCCTTTTAGTCGTAACTGTGTGTGCATTCCATCAAGACTGAAGGTTATTTAGCTGAGCTGGCCAATTACAACAATTGAGCAATTATGACTCTTTTGTTTTTCAGTGCAAGCTTTTAACGTTTAAAATAAGATAACTAACAACAATTGGCGCATCACACCCAGAGACGATATTCTATAACATGGTACTGAAATAGTATTAACAAACAAAAAACGTCTGGTACTATCAGGAAAATATATTAGAAACAAATATATGAACAGGGTGCGTTCTTAATCACCACGCAACATAAGGTAGAATTAAAAAATCCATGCTCACAAGCTGGAGATTCGTTTCTAAACAGTTGGAGGCTTCAATTCTAAATCGGAGATATTTGGGACTTGTATCAGCAAATATAAGCTGCCACATTGGACTGAATCACTGGCCTACATATTGGGGCTCGGGCTCTCCCAAACAACTCTTGACTGTCTCATTAGCCTTTTGGGATTCTGTCCGTTCTTCTCGTTTCTTCTTCTCCCTGTAAGCCAGAAGCATTAGGACATTGCACCTCAAAACCAGAGCAAACATAAGTGCAATAAACGTCCAGGCATATCATAAAGCCTTTATCTAACCAATTACTACACCCCAAAGGTTCAGGGTCTGTCATATAGTAATCCAGAATCGGTATAATAGCTAAAAACCTGAAATATTTAATATTTTGGTGGGTTTATGAGATAAGGAATTTATGCATGTGCCATGCTTTCTGATAATACGATTATTTTTCAGATAGACTCGGCTTTAATTTTTCTGAAAACTTTTCTCTCGCTGCACTTCTGCATAATACTGTTTCTTAAGGAGGTTAAACTCCACAATTTTCGGCCTAAAACACCATTGTTGCAGCCACTGGGCAACAACTAATTGTTAAAATCAAGTAAAAACCTTCCTTCAACATTCTTTTATTGCAGTCACTGACAAACGACACCACTTTGGTTGAGATCAAGTTAAAATGTAAGAGATTAAATTTAAAGGAGGTCTAGTTTTCACGCTTACCTATCCACATACTCCTTTAGCAATTCCTTTGCTTGAACCAACTTTGAAAGCAAATTGCGATACACATCGAGGTCTCGGTCCACACTTCTCTTGTTGATATTTAATGCTGCACAAAGCTGTTCCACAAAAATTGCATATACATCTAAATCAATCAATCAAACTTCAATATAACCAGATTTATTCTGAAAGCACAGCAGGCATAGTAAAAGTTTATAAAATTTCAAGAGTTCATTATCGTCTCAGAAAAGCATCTTAAATAAAGCTGCTTCAGCCAAATGGCAATATACTATTGTCCAACACAAAGCATACAGCAAAATTGTACAAAGTTGGGTAAGCCTACCATTGACAAATGTCTAATAAAAAATCCCACCAATTCTTGATTTTGATTGTAGGTACAAAGCTTTATTCTTTTACATAAATAAAGATCCAGAATAGTTTTACTTTAGAAATCTTTAAGCTGAAATGGGAAGACGAATAAGACATGTGTAAAAACACGAAGGTCAAAATGAAAAGTTCACCAACATGTATAATTGATCATCATAGATTCGATTAGAATATGAGGTTTACTTTACAAGATGAAAAAACTCAGCAATGTATGTATCTTCACAAAAGATATGCAGCCTGGTCATGAAACAACTCCACAACTTCAAATGGGTAGGAATTCAGTCAATTTGGAGATAGCAACTCCTAGCACGATGGGTTTTCTTACATCTTTATCCGTGAACCAAGACAAAGGGAAAGAAACAATGGAAGATGCTGCTTGATATATTTTGAAAAATTATTTAAGCATTCCAATATACCTTGAACTTCAATTAACCACACATCAACTTAGTTTTAGCGACCATTAATTAATTCTTTATTTTCCTTTTTGGTGCCAGAGTTTTCAGAACAACTGCTTAATAGGTTAGGACCAATTGGTGCCTTGAATTGTGCTTGGATGGATTGGAGGTTTTATTTTGTACCCATGAAAAGTGTTACCAAATCAAAGAAAAAGAAACAGAGATCAGCACAAAAAAGGTTGCAAAATCTAACCTTTTCCAATACTGTAGGTTCAGTTGCATTTGAAAGCTCAAGTAGACGAAATAATCCAACAGCAAAGAAACGACTGTAGCTGAAATTTCCACGAGCGGATCTTTCTGCAATGTTCTTTAATATTCCCTCAACTTCTCCTTCTTTGGATGGGAAGTCAAGTAATGAACTTGCAGTCTGTGCTCTAGCCCATTCTTCCAAATTTTTTGCATCAATTCTGCGGATAAAACTTTAAACATAAATTAACAAAATACCTCAATGTTTATCTTAGTATGTAAACATCCTTCACGAATTCTGTTAACCAGAAAATGTTAATGTATGAAGTTGTAAATTTTGTGTCCTCTAATGCATGGGGAAAATGCTATTTCTTCCAATATCCTCTTCAAGATTAATCACATAATGTTCAACAACCAAAATAATCTACACCAAGCATCCAGGCACTATATCATTATAACTTTTTCCTAGAGCTAGAACTGTTCTGATGGTGTTACAGTACTATATTTACCGTGATTCATCTGTCACCATGTATTGTCTTATTCTACCTAATAGTTCTTCCCTACATCATCAAAACAAGGACCTAAACTGATGTATGTAAAGAAGCACAACCTTTTGAGGGCTTCAGACACAAAATACAATATCTTATACATAGGTAGACAATAAATTCCTGGGAGGGCTCGACCTATGTATTCCTAGAACCATAGTCTACATCTTAAATCTTTAGCATGCTGATCTACATTTGGTAGAAGATAAATATGAAATCATTGTCTAAAATGAAAAGAAAATCGAATGAACATAATTTTAGTAAAGAGTTTCATTGCCCCTGCATTGAGTGAAGATCTATATTGTTTTCTAATTATATAACAAACGTCTCATCATGATAGGTTCAAGAATTAGCTAACAATTCTGTAATAACAGAAATATATGACAAAGTTTTTATGCCTCACATAGCATGTAACGTCATAATTGTTTTTGAAGACATTAAGCACTTCATTTTTTTCTCTACACTTAGTCAAAAATCGAAACCAATATGCAATCTATATAAGACAAACCGATATAACTTGCCTATTCCTTGTGGCTGACTTTAGAGTATTCCTTATGAAATTAAGAAAGAAAAGTAAGCAAGCACACAGCTTAGACAAACCTGTACTGCTCTGGTTCCTCCTTCAAGGCCTTAATGTAAGCTTGAAAAATGGCATCTCGATCCTCATCACTCGGGTAACCTTCCATAAGTTGATCATATACAGTGACAAAACCAAGTGCAAAGACTGGATCATATTGGTATGTTCTCTTGTACCTCATCAGATGTTGCTGGACAATCAACTCCTGTAGAACGGTATTGTAGATACTTGGGATTGGCCTCTTATATGCTTTTAGAAAATCCAGTTTTGTTTCAGCCACAGTAGGCAAATCTATAAATCACAATTCAACAAATCAAATCACGACCCAGAAATTGTCATACCTTAAGAATGCAAAATTGAGTTAATGCAGACAAATTATTCCCCTACACCCACCCACCCGCTCAATACAAATTCACCCAGTTGTAATACAAATCCACAATCATGAGGTGGGTCACTCAAAACTTGCTATAAACCCCATTTGCAAATTGAATTTACATATCCTCCACTTCACGGAAACTAATGAAAACCACAGAATTTGATTGAAATGGGGAAGTTGGGAACAGTATGTCACCTGTAGTAGAGGACATGCAGTTGACGACCATTCGAGATGTGGAAGCTTTCATTCCCATATAGTGACAAGCAAAAGCAGCACGAATAGGGGAACTCCCAGTAGCAGAAGCCAGAGAACTAGTCCATGAAGTAAATGCTCTTCTCTGGCCCGAAGAATGCACTATCGTCGACAGCGAAACTGAAGTAAGAGCCGCCATTGTTGTGCAGCTAGTAGAAACAGGGGTGAGGAAGTGAAAAGTAAAGTAGGATGAAAGAAATTTGCGGGAAAATGGAATCTAAGTCATGCCATGATGAGGATGTCGAAAGAGGGAGGAGAGACTTTGGTTTTCTTATCCAGTAGAAGAAATTATGAGATAAAATAAATGAGATTTTTAATGTGAAAGCCAATAACACAACGACAAGTGGCCAACTGCCGTTATTTTGATCTCAATTATTTCCAGTTTCTTAAAATTTGTCTTTCGCTTTCCTACTTGTGTGGCTGCCGAGGAAGAAATGCCATGTCACCACTTGGCTTTAAGTTTAAACGGATCAGGTAAGTTCCCATAAGTCCGGTTTTGACCGGTTGGTATAATTTGGTCCAATGGTGAAGTTTTGGTTACGTCTTATTAGGGGAACAATATGCATCGTCTGATCTTGAGACCAGATTGACCAAGTGGACTTTCGATTCGAACAAGATTGAAGTCTTAATTATTGGAGCTCACTCGAGAACAATACAAAACAGACTTGTCTTAACGGTGGCTAAGAGAATTTTTATTGTCCATGTAGAAAAATAATAGTGAACTAAGCATCCTCACAACTTAATTTGAATCACTCATAACTATACCCAATAACACAAATACCCATTACCCTATTCATCTCGATGCTCAACTTATCACCATCTTTTCCAAATGCGAACTTAAATAAGAACAGGTTTCACTTTATTTCATTGAAAATCTCCTAGTCCTTAAAAATAGAAAAGTCTTGTTAGAACATGCGATATCCGATACCAGGCGAAAGTGAACGTTATAAACTTCCATAGCAAATGTGTTTGGAATCTGAATTCGGAAAGCAAAAAGGGTCAAGGACCTCATGTTTCCATTTCCTTTTTGTTATTAAGGTAAGTTCATATAATGGCTCCTTTTTGCTTATACCCCTATGCAGTGACAAAGCTAGGAATTTAAGATAGGAGGGCCAAAATAAAATATAGATTTTACAAAAATTTTCATATAAAAACTAAATAAAAAATAAAGTTTTATTAAGAATATAAAATAGTTAAAATTACAATGATCCTCACCTACTTTTCATAGATTGAAATCTTTTCATAACAAGATCATTGTCAATATTTACAAATACATCTCTTTCAATGTAAC
>JANQBM010000009.1:11021214-11042526 GCA_025594535.1 Erythroxylum domingense | reverse complement strand
AGCAATATGCAGCATCTTTTTCAACACTATATTCCAACCAATCCTTGAAATCATCAAACCATGATACAATAAATCTCTGTTTCTGATCTCCATCCATGGTTTGAGGAAAATTATGATTTCGAGGTTGACAACGACCTTTTAATAAATAAGCTCTACGCACCTGATCTCATTTTTCAGGAGGATACTCCATTATATTAGGTCTCAATCCTGGATCGGAAGAAAGATTTTCTAAGTCAATCACAAGTTCTTCAATAATAACCTCCTTCGATGCTGGAGGTGTTTTATTAACATTCTGATTTAAATCAGACGATGATGACTGAACATTTGATCTTAATTTTTTAAAGTATTTTTCCATAACTACAAAATAAAAAAATAGTTAGAACCAGTATTTACTAATTCCATAAAAGAGGTAGCAGCTGTAAGATATACTAAAAAATAATTGGATCTCCTTTTCTTTCATTAGAATAGAAAACTCATTCATTAGCTTATAAATAGGTAAAAAAAAGAAATACATAATTCATCCTGTCCCCCATGGCCCCATCACAAGAACTTTCTCTTAAATACACATAAAGAAGATAACACAAGTTTGTGAGAAGGCTCTATAAATAAATTTTTTAGTTCCTAAAAGATGTGTCGACATTCATCATTTCATTCAAACCTCTTAAATTACCTTAAAATCTTAAAAGAGCTACAAAGATAAATATAGCCTTACCTTCTCTTGTCCACTTCCTACTAATAGTTTGATAAATAAAGCTGCAGAAAGGATGGACTGCAGAGAGGATGGCTATTCCACTCGTGTGACGTGCCCACTGCCGTTTCCCAAAGGCTACAGAAGGTTTTGTTCAGTTGTTGAACTCAAAGATTTATATATATATATTTAAAATAAAAATATTTAATTTTTCTTTTAAATCTTGGGGGGCCCAGTACACCCACTGGGCCCCAAATAACTCCGTCGCTACCCCTATGCTCATGCTTTTGTCAGAAGACGTAGAGGAGAGGAGACGAACAGAATTATTTCAACTATGCGCAGTATTATTTCAGGTAGATGTCTGCTTGTTATTAATAATAAAGAATTAAACCAATAAATTACCAATAGAACTAACATGTTTGAACTAAAATTTTAAGGTTATAAAAGATTGATCACTTAATTAAAAAAATTTAAAAGCTTGTGAACTAAATTGAAAAAATCCTAAAAGATTGGACACTTTAGAATTGATTATGCACTTTAGAATTGATTATCCTTATAAAAAGGAAAAAAAAAACACATTAACATTGAGAGCATAGATAACAACGAGTTGAGTGAATCCGACCTGATCCTTTTAACAAACGATTAGTATAGGTTTAGATGTCATTTTTACTTCACTCTTCAAAAGGTCATCATATTAGTTCTGAATTTCTTAAACTTATAAATCGAAATGAGATTATTTTGAAAAGTTAAACCAAGATGACATCATTTTAAACAAGAAGTTTGGATAGTTTGAATTGAGTTTCGAGTTGATCTTTCAAGCCTGGACTCAAGTCTGGCTTAAAATTTATTCAATCTAACCAAATTTGTTGATTTTGTATCGGATCGAACCGAACTTAGTTTACCAAACCTAGTTGAGATAGCATTAATATTAATGCCACACCTAGTACTAACTTGCTATAAAGAAAATAATGAGACCTATCCAGATAATCTTATCTAATATAATTGCAATTATTATTTGAGACCTATTCAAATAATCTCATATAATATAATAACAATCGTTATTATCATAATGTGGAGCCTTCACTAAGAACAAATGATAATTTTTGTTTGGCTTTTATCCTTTTTCAAATGTCTTCTCTCAATGATATATAAACAATACAAAATGGTTAGTTTTGGCTTGGCAATCCCTATGCATAAGTTGATTGCTTTTATAACTTAAAAGATTTTTAACAAACAATCAGAGGTGTTATTATTCAAGGAGAGAACGCAGAAGTAAACAAAAACTCAACTTCTTACCTGGAAGCGGATATAGAAGTAATCGGAGCAGAGATCTTGGAGGTCGCCTAACCTAATTTGGAACGTTCTGGAGGCGAAGGCGTAAAGGGGTAAACGACTTTACCCTAACAGGAGGAAATATCGTGTTTCTGTTGTAAACTTAACGAAGTCGTATTGAGCCATTGATCATGCGTCGTCATTTGATTTAAAAGAAGTTTGTGTATTGTGTCTTAGACAAAGACTTCCATGTAACTATTTATTTATTCAATACATTTTAACTTTTCAAAAATTTTTTTTAGAACTTGTGGCTTATTCTTTGTATGGTGGAAAGTATAGCATTGTCTTTATCGTGACGAACCTCTGAATTCTACTACTGTTCATTAAAGGTCGAGATCATGTTTCGACACCTTATTCTCACGGGCGTGAGAATTGAAAAGTCATGCCCGTGACAATTGCTACTTCCTCTTCTTCTTTTTATTTCGTTAATTCATAAGAGGATTTATTTGTTTTACTCCCCATTTTTAACTTCTCATTATATTATATTATTTTATTATTAATTGTTTATATTAAAAAGGGTCCTTTCTTGACTTCTTTTAATTTATTTTCATGTCAAATTTATTCTAGACTATTTATTTTAATTATTTGTGTATTTATTTTTGCTCCCACCAAGGAAATAAAATTCTTTTTATTTTGATATTAATTATAAATATAATTTTTTTATTTTAAAATACTCCAATTTTGGTGCGTTGACGCTAGATATAGGATCCGAGACTCAGGGCCAACAGGTAGGGAAAGGAATAATTTATATAATTTATAATTAAATCCATTACACTTATCATATAATTGAGTGAATGATCAAGATTATTTAGTTATTTAGTTATTAATTAATCTTAAAATTAATTAGCTAACCAAATAATAAGTAATATGGTAATAGGGGGAATAGTTTTGTCCTTGCCACCACCTATGATTGTTGTTCATCGTTAGTTTTACCTCCATCCACCTTGATTGCAATATGCAACTCTTTGTTAGCTTTTTCCTTGAACTTCTTATCTTCATCGCTCAACTTACCAAAAAAATCGACATCGATAGTTGTGTCTTTATTTTCTTGATTACTATTTTAGTATTCGGTGATTACATGAAATATTTTATAATTTTTTTACATATTTAATAACTATGAAAAAAATGTAGAAAAGTTCATTCTCATAATAAGCTAAATCTTGTCAAACTGATTGCACCTGAACAACTTAACAAAATTTGTGACTCTTTTCTTCCTTCTCTATCTTTATGCTTTTATCTTTTTTAACTTTTTGGGCTAGCTCATTTTTTCACATTAAGTAGACAAATTTAAAGGAATAATATATCTAAAAATACAAAAAAGAAGGATTTAGTGGAAATAATATAAAATAATAAAAGAGATAACTCTAGATAGATGGTAATGGTTAAGTGCTTCCTAGTCAACCTAATAAACTTGTGCCATTTATGGCACACCAATTACTCAATGTCTTAATCATATGAATCATGGATATAATTTTCATGCACCCAAACATGTGTTAGAAAAATAAACTTGATTTTTAGGCCCAAAAGTGTTGAGTCTCAATCCATTATCTTTGTAAACTATGATCCACAATTGTTCCATTATTTAGAGTCTACAATCTAGAATTATCTAGTGGTTAGAAGTTAGGTGGATATTATATTAAATGATTGATGTTCAAAGAAGTAGTAAATATAAGTAGATAGAAGTTAAATTTAGAACTCTTCCATGACTCCTCTAAATAGGGAATTAGTCTCAGCTTATAAGTCAAACCAACAACTAAGAAGAGTTTATAATAATAAGCCGCCTTTACTCTAGGTCCTTTCCCACTCCACTCTCCCAAATTCCTTTTCCAATATCCTTAATCCAATAAAGTGGTATCATTAAAGCCTAATTGTTTTAATTATAAAAAAGGATGGTAAATAAAATGTTTCCCATCTAATTCCCTCGCCTCACTGAAGACAACTATGAGAGTTGGTGTATTCACATGAAGGCTCTACTAGACTCTCATAATATATGAGAAATGATAAATAAAGGTTACGAGGAACCTTAGAATGAGGCTTCTCTAAGTCCTTCTAAAGGAAGGTTCTGTATAAGGCTAAAAGGAGGGGTCAACAAGCCTTTACTCTCATCCACCAGTGCTTAGATGATGTCAAGTTCAAGAAAGTTACAAATGCAACAAATTCAAAAGGGGTACATGAGATTATTCAAAATGCTCACAAAGGCATTGATAAAGTAAAGAAGGTTCATCTATAAACTATTTTTTGTGAGTTTGATTATCTTAATATGAAAGAATCAGAATCCATTTCGGATTATTGTAGTCAATTATTGATCATTGTTAATGAAATGAAAAAAATGGAGAAGCCTTTAAGTGCAAAAGATATATACTCCTTGATTGTTGATGAACTCATGGGTTCATTACAAGCTCATAAATAAAGGCTAAGGAAGAAAAAGAATCAATAAGTTTTAGAGCAAAGTCTACAAAGCAAGAATATTATAGGAAATAGATGTTGAAACTAAAGAGATCATGACATGGTAGAGGCCGAGGTCATGGATATGGTGGAAGAGGAGGAAACTATCAAGGAAATAAAGAAGAAAAAGGAAGACAAAGCTTTCCTTCCACTAGGGGATATAGACATGAAAATCCATTAAAGAAGCACTCCAATGATCACGTTCAATGTTATAATTATTTAAGGTATGAGCATTATGCATCAGAATATTTGAGCAAAGCCAAAATGTTAATGAGAAGGTTAACTTTGTAAAAATTCATCAACAAGAAAGGGGCTCACCTTATTAATGGCACAATGCAATAACACATGTTACCTTACCATAAGGGCAAGCAACCATATAAGTGAAAGTCGAGACATGTTCTTTGAGCTTGATAAAAGAATACAAGGATTGTGATGTTTGAAAATGGCTCTAGAGTTATAGTAAAAGGAAAAGGTAACATTCTTATCCTTCTAAATGATGGTAACCATAAATTTATTTATGAGGTCTACTATATTCCTAATATGAAAATAATATCTTATGTTTAGGGCATCTTTTAGAGAAAAAATATGAGATCAAATTCATAAATAGACATTCCAAGATAATGAATCAGAGTGAAAAATGACAATCAAAGTGCAAACGGAAAGAAATATATTATTCTCTTTAAATATTTAAAATGATGTTGTTAAGTGCCTACATTCATGTTAAAGGAGGATTCTTCGCTTTAGCACTTGAGGTTTAGTCATATAAACTTTAATAACTTAAATTTGCTGTAAAAGGTTTGCCTTCCAATGATCATCCTAACCAACTATATGAAGGATGTCTCCTTAGAAAAAAAAACTAGGAAAAAGCTTTTTGAAAGAATCTATATCAAAAGTAAAGAAGCCATTAGAGCTCGTCCATATATATATTTGTGGACTAATAAATCCAAGTTCTCATATCAAAATATATTCTTTCTACTCTTCATTGATGATTTTATCCATAAAATTTAGGTATATTTTCTTAAAATTACAGAGGCATTTGTCATGTTCAAGAAGTTCAACATTGCCATAGAAAAGGGTAATGGACACGAAATTAAAGCCATAAGATTTGACAAGGGAGGAGAGTTCACATCAAAATAATTCAATAACTATTATGAAGATAATGGGATACATCATACTTTAACCGTTTCAAGGTATCCATAACAAAATGACATAGTTGAAAGAAAAAATAGAACAATTCTTGACATGGTATGAAACGTCATACATGATGAAAAGCAAGAAGATGTTAAAAGAGTTATTAGCCAAAAATATGAGCTGTATAACATATCTATCCAATAGGAGTGTCTCCAAAAGTCTTTTCAAAATTACTCTAATAGAAGTACATAACAGAAGAAAACCAAATGAAAAGTACTTGCAAGTCTTTGGAAGCATAACTTATTCCTATATTTTGGACAAAAGGTGTACCAAACTTATTGAAAAAAGTTGAAAACTATTCTTCATCAGCTATAACAAGGTGTCTAAAGGTTACAAGCTTTATAATCTGGTTAATTAAAAAGATCATTATAAGAAGAGATGTTGAGTTTGATGAGGAAACTTAATGGGATTGGAGTATTAAAGACAATAAGGATTTTGATTTCTTTCTCATCTCTAAAAAAGTAGTAGAAGATAATCAACCACTTAAAAAATCACTAGTTCACCATCAACTCCTACTTTATCATAAGTTTAAGATCCTTTATCAAGCTCAAGTTCTAATGAAGAAGTCCAATGTTATTGAAGTTATTAGATTTCGATTATGCATCACATGCATCACATATCAGAAAAATATGCAACAAACAATAAAATGAAACCTAGAAAATACATGATATGTGCTTAATTAATTATGAAATTATTCCATAACACTTAGTGATTATTGACATGAAGTTGCTTAAAATACTTATTTTGACTCATATGTGATTTTAGGCACAATTCGGAAGCAAAGAAGTTAAAATGAATCGGAAGCACGATATTTGATCCATTTTTTGAATATTAATATTCACTTATCTTCATGGAGCAAGAAAAAGAAACTTAGAGCAAGAAGAAAACAAACTCAGCCCAAAAGAAGTGGAACCATAGTAGCTAAAATAAAAAAGGTGGATAAAGAAAAATATCAAAATGACAGTGGAAATAAAGCAAAACGCCAAGAAGCAAATGAGCAGGCAACTTTCAAGGAGCTGCATAAAACGATGTAACAGTAGACTGAGACGTAAAGGACGAAACGACAGTGCAACATATTAGGATGCTAAAGCCAAAATGCATACAGGTCAGACGTCTGCATTTAACACAGATTTTGTGTGTTAAACGCAGATTGTGGCATGGGATGCGTTTTAATTAAAACGCACAGTAGTAGATGAGTGAGTGAATAATGGAGTGGACCAAAAACTAAATCCATAAATAGATAGTAGAGTGGGGTTTTAAAGAGGGGGAGAAAATAGAATAGTAGCACAGGGAGTGAGTTGTAGAATAGAAGAGGAGCAGAGAGAAGGGTTTTGGCTGGGTTATTAAGGGGGTTTAAGCATTTTTAGGAGAAACTCATGAAGGGCTAGACATCTCGACGCTGGTTCGGAGGTGACATCAATGTTGACGATTCAGGTTAAGTATATTTCACTGTTTTTGTTGTTTCTTTCTATTATTAGAAATTGATTATGTTATCCTATGTTAATTGATTTAGGTTTTATGTATGGATAATCGTATTCTCTTTATTGTTCGGTTGTTTGTGTATGAACTCAGTAGGTATTGTGAAAAGATGATTTTAATGCGTTCATTGAATCATTTATTTGTAAACTCAGTGCTAGAATTTTGGTATAATCTGTAATTGTTTTGTTATGTTGAAATTCATGTGTAGCGATTAATGATTCATAATCATTAGGGATAACATGACCTAGGTTAAATGATGCATCGTATATGGTTGTTGCTTTGATTAATCGGTTTTCCTAATTCGTAATGCTATTACCTAATTGAACTTAAATATTGTTTCTTAGGTTATTCGGTAGTTAGGTTTAATTAACAATCGTATCTTGATTAAACACTACCTAAGGGAAAACTCGGGTTAGTTATTAACCCACGATTAATAGTTGCTAGGAGAGGTTTGAGAACAACAAATCAATGAAATATGTTTAATTAGGGTGTAGGTCGAGATTAAACTAAAGAATTGGGTCCCTACCAAATTTCCCACTTTCATCATTTTTGGCATGTTTTCTTTAATTTGTTTTTATTAGTCTAGTTTCATTCTATTATCTTATTTTTAAAACCAAAACCCCCTAAACCTAAACACCAATTAATTCCATTTCGGAAACTTTTCATACACTTTTTGTGTGATCGACCTAGACTCACCATTGCCATAATATTAGTCTAGTTTTTATTTTAACTGGCATTATGATGCGCTCTAAATACAGAATCATACATGTACCGTTGGATGTAGTAAAAAAATGAACTTAAGATGTGTACCTTACTAACTCCTTCTTTCTTCGTTGTTTTCACTTAAATTATAGTGACCAAAGGAGGACATCTCTAGTGATATCCACACAAAGAGCAAAGCCTGAAACCTCTTAGGAAGAAAATGGTTAGAGCACACAAAAAGTGCTAGCTTTGATGTATGTTATTGAGAGAATAGTTTAGAGAATAAGTGTGTGTAAGATGAACTGTTTACATTTCTCACCAGTTTTCTTGCAATACTATGCACAAAAAATGAGTGAGTTTCTGCAAACTTTTGGCCTACTCTAACCCCCACCATGAATGGAGGAATAATGGCAATTAAGTGGCTATGAATGCCACTTAATTTGGCTTGAAATGTTTGCTGGAAATCTGGAAACTTTCCAAGCTAGCAGCCATGTAACACTTGCTTTCTTTCATTCCTTTGCAACGTTTCTTACCACGATCATACTGCGATACAATTTTGAAGCATTCTCTCATTTCTTGGATCACTATCCTACTCATTGTTCACATCTCCAATGCGTGTGACCCATTAAGTTCTAGGCGATGTTGGCCATTTGAATTAACACTTAATTTAAGCAAGTCATAAGCAGTATCTAGCAACACTTTATGACCCCTAGTTGAACGAAAAGTCAGTGAGTACCTTTGAATACCTCAAGCTATACCCAATCACCTCCCTATTAGTAACCCCTAAGAGACAACGAGGAATAAAGTCAAAGTACAAGATCAGTATCTAAAATATCCTTGAGCACCTCAAGTCTAAGGATATTTGCACCATTGATATGATAAGACTATCATTGAAACTAGAATAGATTATCCATATGATTGTCTCATGGCAGGTCAGCCAATGTACTTATTACTCTTAGTAAGCATCCACATGTTAACTCTAAACAACTCATGCTTATAGCTTATGAGATCCACTGCTTAATCTAATCAAGGAGTATAACAATAATGTCCCGTCTTATTAATCCTATGACTAGGGATAATTTAGATACTAACATAATTACACATGATAAGAATCTCATTATCATGATCTCATCATGATTTCCTACATGCTATGTAATGTATCAAGGACATCATTAATTTGATTTAAGATCATTATCAATTTATAAAGAACATGAACATCAAATTAACGAAAATGTCTTTTTTATTAATCATAAAGGTTTGTCAATAAGTGAATGTCTTTAGAGCACTTCTCTAACAACCTCCCACTTGCATTAAAACCAATCGACTTTATATCTAATACCATAGGCAAGTACATGAGAATCATATCTCTTTTGGGGAATCAACTTTGTCAAAGGATCAATAATATTCTAATCAGTGGGCACTCTCTCTGTCTTGACATCATTTCTACTAATGATTTCTATAATCAAATGGTATCGCTTGAGTACATGATTGGATTTTTGATGGGACTTTGGTTCCTTTGCTTGAGCCATGGCACCATTATTGTCACAATACAACTGTACTGGGTCAATAATTCGAAGAACCACTCCAAGTTCTATGATGAACTTCTTGATCCAAATTGCTTCTTTTGTTGCGTCTGAAGCGGCAATGTACTCTGCTTTGATTATGTAATATGAAATTGTCTTTTGTTTGGAGCTCTTCGAACTGACAGCTCCAATACTCAGTGTGAAAATATATCCTGTCTGGGATGTGGAGTCATGCTTGTCGGATTAGAAACTAACATTTGTATACCTGTTCATAATAAGATGTCCTTCTTTATA
Organism: Erythroxylum domingense; assembly: GCA_025594535.1. Taxonomy (NCBI): domain Eukaryota; kingdom Viridiplantae; phylum Streptophyta; class Magnoliopsida; order Malpighiales; family Erythroxylaceae; genus Erythroxylum; species Erythroxylum domingense. The sequence continues at coordinate 11,032,872 of JANQBM010000009.1, read as the reverse complement.
TACCAAGAATACATCCTTAGTTCTTCTCAAATACTTAAGGATATTCTTGACAGCCATCCAGTGACCTTCAACAGGATTCGACGGGTATTTTCTAGTAACACTTAGAGTATATGATACATCGGGTCTTGTACATTAACATAACATACATGATTGATTCTATAGCCGAAGCATAAGGATCAAATTCATGTGAGTCCTATCATCTTGTGTCTTTAGATATATAGATTTTGAGAGTGTAATCCCATATGTCATGGGAAGATAACCTCTCTTGGAATGCTCCATGCTAAACCTCTTTAGCATCTTGTCTATGTATGTAGACTGAGAAAGACCAAGCAACTTCTTAAATCTATCTTTATAAATTCTTATCCTTAAAATATAAGTTACTTCTCCAAGGTTTTTCATGGAGAAATTCTTGGACAACCAAATCTTGACTGATTGTAAAGCTGAGACATCATTTCCTATTAGTCATATACCATCTACATATAACACAAGGAATACGATTGCACTCCCATTAACCTTCTTATACACACAAGGTTCATCTAGATTTTGTAAGAAACCAAAATCTTTGATTGTCTTATCAAATAAGATATTCCAACTCTTGGATGCTTGCTTCAATCCATAAATGGATTTTTTAAGCTTGCATACTTTTTCACCATCTTTGGATATGAAACCATCGAGTTGTGCCATGTACACATCCTCGGTTAGGTTTCCATTAAGGAAAGTTATTTTCTCATCCATTTGCCATATCTCATAATCATAATAAGTAGCAACGGGCAGGAGCATCCTAATGGATTTAAGCATGACTACCGAGTTAAATGTTTTTTTATAGTCAACTCTTTGTCTTTGACAATAACCTTTAGCTACACGCCTAGCTTTATAAGTAACTACATTACCCTCTATATTAGTTTTCTTCTTGAAACCCATTTGAACCCTATAGGTTTTATCCTTTTGGGTGGGTCAACCAAAGTCCATACTTGGTTTTCATACATGGAATCCATTTCAGATTTCATGGCTTGAATCCATTTATCAGATTCTGAACTCTTCAAAAAAATTTCATAGTAGTAAGCTCATCATCTTCTATGAGCTATACGTCATTATGTTCACTTATGAGAAATCTATATCTCTCTGAAACATGACGTATCCTACGAACCTCTTATGTGTCAGAAGATTGAACTATTGTTTCATTAGTATAAACAGCAGTCTCAGGTTTAAGTAGTTGATTTGCATTTATTTGAGCATCTTTAACTTCCATAAGTTCAATTTTGCTCCCACTGTCTTCTTTTAGAAGAAAATCTTTCTCTAAAAAGACAATATGCTTTTACCAAACACCTTTTGTTCCAAAATATTATTCAACTGATATCCAATCGTTTCTTTAGGATGTCCTATAAACAAACAACTATCAGATTTATCTTCTAGGTTATCTGATTTAATCTGCTTCACATAAGCCTGATATATGTTTAATTGTTGATACATTTAATCATTTACACTTAGCGATTAATGACAAGAAAATGCTTAAGATGTTCACTTTAATTCATATATGATTTTAAGTACAATTTGGAAGTAAAGAAATTAAAGTGAGTCGAAAGCACTATATTTGGGCCATTTTTTGAAGATTAATTTTTACTTGTCTACTTGGAGCAAGAAGAAGAAAATTAAAAAGCAAGAAGAAGACAAGAAAAATGAAATCACAAAATGCAAATAACATGGAATGTGCATGTGGTGGAAATAAATGGACCAAAACGCATGCATAATATGAAGAAAACACAGCAGTATGAAGAGAAGCGAAAATGACGATGCAATGGAGCAGGAAACGCAGACAACGTTCGCATGCTACATTTCACATAGACCACATCTGCATTTCATGCGGACGTCCTACAGAAACGCAGACAACGTTTTTGTTCCACGCGGACGTCTACGGAAACATAGACATTTCATAAGCTGTAGGCTGAAGGGTTTTAAAAGGGATGAATAGTATGCATGGACCAAGAACTTAAATTGTCACATCGAGCTACAGTAGAGAGGACGTTGCGAGAGAGAACAAAAGAGAAGAGAAGAGAGGTGTTTACAGTAGCTTAGGTTTAAATGTTTATTTGTCAAATCATGAACAGTAGTTAGGAGAAGAAACTTGCGTAGTGAAGAAGAAACAAAGGGGTCTTTGATTAGGGTAATTTTCATCAAATTGAAACTTTTTCTTAGGAGACCTATGGAAGGCTTAATGTCCAAATGCCGAAGGTGACATTAATGTCGACAACCCAGGATAAGTATATTTCTTTGTTTTTTTTGTTTCTTTCTCTTATTAGGAATTGATTATGTTATCTTGAATTGGGATTATAAAAATATGATTTTAATGCATTCATTGAATCGTTTATTTGCAAACCCATTGTTAGAATTTTGATGTAATCCGTAATTGTTATGTTGGAGTTCATGTGTAGCAATTAATGATTCGTAATCATTAGGGATAACATGACCTAGGTTAAATGACGCATCGTATATGGTTGTTGCCTTGATTAACCGATTTTCCTAATTTCTAATGTTATTACCTAATTAAATTTAGAGATTCTATCTTAGGTTATTTGGTGGTTAGCTTTAATTAATGATCGTATCTTAATTAAACAAAACCTAAGGGAAAACTCAGATTAATTATTAACCCACGATTAATAGTTTCTAGGAGAGGTTAGAAAACAACAAATTAATGAAATATGATAAATTAGGGTGTAGGACGAGATTGAATCAAAGAACCTGGTCTCTACTGAATTCCCCATTTTTATCATTTTTCGCATGTTTTCTTTAATTTTTTTTATTAGGATAGCTTTATTTTATTTTTCTATTTCAAAAATCCAAAACCCCCTAAACCTAAACACCGATTAATTTCATTTCAACAACTTTATACACACTCTCTGTGGGATTGACCTAGACTCACCACTGCTATAGTAGTAGTCTAGTTATTTTATTTTGATTAGTGTTACGACGCGCGATCAAAGCCAGACGACCCCAAAATTTTATATGAGAAAGATATGATTTCTTGTTAGTCCACATCTCATATGGAGTAACATCAACTGACTTTAAAGAGACTCTGTTTAACATATAAACAACAGTATCGAGTGTATATGCCCAAAAGGATTTTGCAGATTTGTTAAGCCCATCATGGACCTCAACATGTCCAACAAGGTTTGGTTTCTCCTTTCTATCACAGCATTGTGTTGTGGCGTGTAAGGTGGAGTCCACTAGAATACTATCCTATATCTTTAAGATAATTTAGAAACTTTTGGCTTAAATATTTACCACCTCATTCTGATCGAAATGTTTTAATACTTCTTCCCAGCTGCTTCTCTACCTCATTTATGAATTCTTTGAACTTTTCAAAGTTTTTGTATTGCATAAGATACACATATCCATATCTTGAATAATCATCGATAAAGGTAATGAAGTATATGAAACCACATTTGGTATGTATGGACATCAGACCACACATATATGAATGTATTAAGTCCAATAACCCAGTAGTTTGTTCACCCTTTCCCTTAAAGGATAACTTTGTCATCTTACCTAATAAGCAAAATTCACATGTGTCATATGATTCATAATCAAATGACTCCAAACTATCATACCTGTGTAGTTTTGTCATGCATCTCTCACTTATATGGCTAAGGTGACAATGCCATAAATACGATGATTTCACATTATCTCGTTTTTGTCTTTTATTGTCATTGATATTTAAAATTGGATTGGACATATCTAATATGTATATTCCATTGCATAATGTAACCATAGCATAAAACATTCCATTTAAACTAATAGATCAACCATTGTTACTAAAATTTAAATGGAAACCAGCTTTATTAAGACTATAAACTGAAATAATATTCTTAGTCAATACATGTACATAAAAATAATCATTCAATTATATTACAAGCCCACTAGGGAGTGTTAATACATAAGTTCCTACGAATAATGTAGCAACTCTTGCTCCATTGCCCACAAGCAGGTCTAACTCTCCCTTGTTAAGTTGTCTACTATTCCTGAGGCCCGGCATATTAGTACATATGTGTGAATCACAACCGGTATCCAATACCTATATGTTATTATTACAAATATTATTAATATCAATAAAGAACATAATTGAAGTAGATGGGGCATCTGACGCCTTCTTCTACTTCAGTGACTCAAGATAGGCCTTACAGTTCCTTTTCCAGTGGCCATCCTTGCCACAGTGGAAGCATGTTCCCCTAAGGGCAATCTCCTTAGTTTTCTTTTTGGCGACACCTCCCTTAGGCCTTATGGGCTTCTTTTTCTTTTATTTCTTCCTCCTCGAACTAGAAGAATCCACTAGCATCATAGCCTTACTGTCCTTCCTGACAGATGGTTCAATTGTTTTGAGCAAGTTGATCAATTCAAGAATCGTGGTAGATATTTGGTTCATCCTATAGTTAAGAACAAATTGTCAATAACTATCAGTCAAACCATTCATAATTAAGTTTATACTTAACTCATGATCCATCAGGAAACCCAAGGAGGCCATCCTCTTAATATAGCCATTCATCTTCAGTGCATATTGCACTAGGGATATCCCCTCAACCATCTTGGAGTGGAAGAGCAACCTTGAGGTCTCAAACCTTTCGGACCTAGCTTGCTCATCAAACAATTCCCTCAGATGATAGTCTATGGTATGAGCATCTATAGCCTCATGTTGTTTTTGCAATTCCGGTGACATAGTGGCCAGCATTATACATCTAGCGATCTGACTATCATCGAGATGCTTTCTGTATGCCTTCTGATCACTATCAGAAACATTAACAACAGGGGGATCGGGAAGTGGTTCTTCTAACATGTAGCCTAGTTTCTCAGACTTGAGAATTATTCTTAGGTTCCTAAGCCAGTTTAGGAAGTTAGGTCTAGTCAACTTATTGGCTTCCATAAGTGAGTCTAGGTTCACACTAGTGGTCATGGTGTCAATTCTTGCAACCTAATGTCAAAGAGAGAAAAGGTGCTAAACTGTACGTAAATGAATTTTAATTAGGATTTTACTAACCCACATTATGATTCCCACTATTTTCTTGCGAACTTGTATAGAATTTCTCCTAGTGGGTATGAATCCAAGAGAACTTGTATAGAATTTCTCCTAGTGGGTCAATATCTAGTATCTCTAAGAATGACCTTAGGTTTGCCCAACAAGCCATCCTAGGTCAATCAGTAGGTATCAGTCATACTAATTACATTTATAATGCAACTATCGAATTTAGTGCTATCAACTGTTGATGGGTGCACACACATTGGGCTATCAAATCTTGGTGAATGTACATCTCATGTACACTACCCAACATCACCTCTATCCACGTTGACCTTAAGTTTTCCCAACAAATCAACGCTATTAGTTAAAACTGACCCATTAATATGGAAACCCTATTTTTATGGTTCAAACATATTCATGTAGAGGGCTTGGGTTTGCCCAATAACCTTAACTCTGAAAGAACTATGGTTCTCACTATATTAATGGAAGGCATTAGTTTTAATATTCTAAGTGAGGGGTTTTAACTTAGGTCTCATCTAACTAGGATGGTCTTGTATATATATCATATATAGATATATATGCATATAGTTACTATAACTATATGACATAATATGGACAACCCAATCACGTTGGGCTTAAGTCCATAACCATCCATCATGCAAGCTCACTCATACTCCTAACATGCATCCTCTAATGCGTAAAATTAAATACATCAAAATTCGTTGTGATAAGTTACGGATCCTACATTTTGGAAGTTGATTCAACTTTTGAATCAAATTTCTTCCTAAATGTTATCTTGGCTAAATTTAATCTTGTATGTCATTTTGGTTTAGAATTTAATATTAATCAAATTAAATTAAACTCTAAATTTCATAAATTAATTCACCTTAAAATTGATTATTTGATGTCAAAATTAAAATTTTAATTTTGTTTCACATGCCAATTTCTAGTCTTACTAGAAAATAATGCTCTACTTAAATTAATTTCCAAGATTTCCCAAAATTTCTAGAACATCAAAATCATCGTTCCATGCATCTCTAGGTCATTCCAAGTTCATCAAAATAATTTTGGAAACACCCAAAACTTATTAAGATAACCAAACACCATTGAGATTCTAAAAATGACAAATTTGGCATATAAAATTTTTTCCGAAAATATTAATTATAAAAAAATCATTTTGGCATGCTTTATTCATCAAAATAACATATTTTATCACATAAAAATATTTGATAAAGTTCTGGAGCCAAAACATAAACATACAAATTTATCAAACAAAATAAATCCATCGATTTCTTCAAAACTGACCAGATCTAATTACTATTTGAAAATTTATTAAATTTTTTTTAATAAAGTCTAGAAAAATTCCATAGGTGTAAAACATCCTAAATACGTTTACATAAAATTTCTAGAATCAAATTCCATGAAAAACATGTTAAACCTTATCAGTTTAGCCAACCAACAACATATGTTCAGCCGAAAATAGTTTTCCAGCATATTGTTAAAAATTCGAAAATAAATATTTCAATCACATTGAAATCGATTTCAATCACTAATACCTTATACAAACATATCATGAGAAGATCAATGAAAGAAAATCGTGAAAACAAATTTTCATAATTTAATTTCAAATTTTCTAAGAATAGACCCACAATTGTCACAGCTATGCAATCTCTATTGCATATGTAGTAGAAACTACACATAATAGGCACAAGATGGATTTGATACCACTGTTAGGTTTTGATATGCATCATATGCATTGCATATCAGAAAATATGAAGCAGAAAATAAAATGAAACGTAGAAAATACAGAATCATACATGTGCCATTAGACGTAGTGAAAAAATGAACTTAAAGTGTGTACCTTACTAACTCCTTCGTTCTTCGTTGTCTTCACCTCTTAGGGTTATCATAAACTACAATGACCAAAAGAGAACGTCTCTAATGATATCTACATGAAGTGCAAAGACTGAAACCTCTTAGGAAGAAAATGGTTAGAACACACACAAAGTGCTAGCTTTGATGTATGTTCTTAAGAGAATAATTTAGAGAATAAGTGTGTGTAAGATGAACTCTTCATATTTCTCACTAGTTTTCTTACAATACTATGCACGAAAATAAGTGAGTTTCTGCCAACTTTTGGCATCCTTTAACCACCCCCATCATGAATGGAGGAATAATGGGAATTAAGTGGCTATGAATGCCACTTAATTTGGCTTGAAATGTTTGCTGGAAATCTAGAAACTTTCTAGACTGGCAGCCATGCATCACTTACTTTCTTTCATTCCTTTTCAATGTTTCTTAGCATAATCATATTGCGATACAATTTCGAAACATTCTCTCATATCTTGGATTACTATCTAAACCCATTTTACTCATTCTTCGCATCTCCAATACGTATAACTCACTAGGTTCTAGGTTATGTTGGCTACTTAAATTAACACTTAATTCAAGCAAGTCATGAGCAGTATCTAACAACATGTCATGACCCCCAATTGACTAGAAAATTAGTGGTTTGATTACGAAATGTTCTCGTGCAATTCATCCTTTCACCATCTATACCCCACTTAGTTCAAAGCATACTTAAAATGTCAACTCCTACTAAACTGATTACGTCACATCTAGCCTAAATGATGTTAATTCTTGTCCCCAAGGCTTATTACTCAATTAGATATGTCATTTAAGACTATTTTTATGACATTTTAAGTTTGGCAAGAGATTCCTAATTAATGACCCTGACAAGAGGCCATGATATCATCTCCTTCTATCAGGAGTGGTGAATCCTTTATTAGTTAATTAATTACCTTCAAATACCTCAAGCTGTACCCAATCACTAACCTATAAGCAACCTCTGAAAGACAATGAGGAATGGAGTCAAAGTATAGGATCAGTATCCAAGATATCCTTAAGCACCTCAAGTCTAAGGATATTTGCACCATTGCTATGATGAGACTATCATTGACACTAGAATAGATTATCCATATGATTGTCTCAAGGTAGGTCAGCCAATGTACTTACTACTCTTAGTAAGCATGCACATGTTAACTCTAAACAACTCATGCTTACAACTTATAAGATCCATTGCTTGATCCATTCAAGGAGTATAACATATGTTAGTATGTCCGGATTAACAATGTCCCGTCTAATTAATCCAATAACTAGGGATAATTTAGATACTAACATAATTACACATGATAGGAATCTCATTATCATGATCTCATCATGATTTCTTTGATGCTATGTAATGTATCAAGGACTTCATTAATTCGATTTAAGATTATTGTCAATTCATAAAGAACCTTAACAAAGGATTAACACAAACAAAGGATTAATGAAGTCCTTGATACACAAACACTTTCTAAAGTTCTTAAAGACTAATGCCAAAGGAGAAGTTAAGAGATACAAGGCAAGACTGGTGGCTAAAGGCTATAGTCAAAAGGTTGATATCGGTTATGTCGAGGTTCTTTCTCCTTTAGTTTGCTTGGAAACTATAAGATTTATCATCCTCTAGTAGTACAAAACAAGTGCAAATCTAACAAATGGACATGAAATCTACATTTTTAAATGGCTATCTTAAAGAAGAAGTCTATATTGAACAACCAATGGGATATGAAGAAAAGGATCAAAATGAAAAACTTCTAAAGTTAAAAAAGATATTTTATGGCTTAAAAAAAGTTCCAAGAGCTTGCTATAGTCATATAGATCGCTACTTCTAAGAAAATAATTTCTTAAAGTTCTCTTATAATTATGCTCTTTACTTCAAACATGAAAGGGAGATATGTTGCTCGTGTGCTTGACATGGATGATTTAATCTTCGTTGGTAATAAGCAAAGGATGTTTAAAAAATCAAGAATGTAATGACTAAGGAATCTGAAATGATTGACATTGACCTTATGGGCTACTATCCTAGCTATGAAGGAAGGTAAATGAATGATGGAATTTTCATTTCACAAGAAAAATATGTTAGAGAAACATTCAAGAAATTAAGTATGAAAAATTTTCAAGCCAATTAATACACATGTTGAATGTAGGTTAAATTTGACTAAGAAAATGAAGGAAAAATGAATAATCCAACACTATATAAAAGGCTGGTTAGAAGTTTAAGGAATCTCACCTGCACATGGTTAGATATTTTCTTTGGTGTTAGACTAATAAGTCTCTTAATGAAAACTCCCAAAACAGCTCATTCAAAGGTTGCTAAAAGAATCCCATGCCATATTAAAGGCACTATAGATTATGTGATCCTTTATACTCAAACCAATGAGTTAAGCTAATTAGCTATAACGATAGTGATTGGGCTAGAAACATCAATGATCACAATTGGGTTTCTATTATTTATAGGAAATTCAACTTTCACTTAGAGTTCGAAGAAGCAACCAATTGCCACACTCTATTTGTGAAGTTGAATATCTTGTAGCCATTACTTATTTTTGTCATGCACTATGGTTAAGGAATATAATAAAGAAGCTTAACTTGCCACCAAAAAAAGCAACAAAGATCTATATTGACAACAAATCTGCACTAGCTTTAGCAAAGAATCCAGTCATCTATAAAAGAAGTAAGCACATACATACACGCCATCACTTTATGAAGGAATGCATTACAAAGAAGGAGGTTTAATTGAAGTTTGCAAGATTTGAAGATCAAATTATCGATATCCTTACAAAGCCTCTCAAACAAAGAGATTTTAAAAGATTAAGAAGCATAATTAAAATCACAAAAATCATGTGAGGGGTGGTTGTGATTGTAAACTATGATCCATATTTTGGCTCATTATTTAAAGTCTACTATCTATAATTATCTAATAATTAGAGGTTAAGTGTATTTTGTATTAAATGATGGAGATTGGAAGAAGTATTAAATGTCAGTATATGGGAGTTGAATCTAGAACTCTCACATGACTCTTATAAATAGGGGATGTATTTCACATTATAAGTCAAGCAAAAAAATAAGAAGAGTTAATAAAAAAGAGCTTCCTTTCCTATTAAGTCCTTTCCTACTCCACTTTCCCAAATTTCTCTTCCAATATCCTTAATCCAACAATATGATATTCACAAATTATAAAAAGCAAGCTTGATTTTAAGCACCGTCCACTTATTCAAGTGATTATCCTCAGCAATTTTGATTTTTTTATTCTTTTTTCTGATTTTGTTTTACTTTTTTCATTCTCTCTCTTAAATATTTTGTTCCAACCCTCTCTCCATTTTTCATGGAAAATGCCTCATTCTCTTGTGTCTATTACATCCATTTATTGTCTTTAAAATTTTAGAGATCCTTTTTGTCTTTTGTTATTTGCCAGGCATGGGCATCTCTCTCTTTTAGATGGTGTGCTCTTCTTCTCTTTTTTGGTTCAGTTTTGTTATGTTCCTGTTGGCCTTAGTATATGCGAGTTCCCAACTATTTTTCATCCTTTTTTATTTTTCATTTTGATCTCCAAACTTGTTCTCATTTGCAAATTAACCCCTCTTATTTTAATTTTGTTTTATAATTTTACTTTTGAATAATTTTATTTATTAATTTAGCCCTTAGAATTCTCTTTTTCATTTATAAAATAACTAAGCCAAATTTTAGACAAAAGAACAATCTTAGGGAAAATTAATCATACTTATAACAAATTGAAAAATTAAACTAATATAATACACATTTAATAATGGAAAAATAACTGAAATTAATGGCTTAAAAGTGAAACAAGACTAATAAGCTATTTATTTTGTCCAGTTTAATCAAAATACTAAAAAAGACAAAAAGCTTCAACATTGAAATTAAGAACTTAATGAAAAGGTTATGAAAATAAAATTGTTCAAATATTATTTTTAATATTTTAATTAATTTTTTGAAAAAAATAAAATAAATAAATTGTTTGAGAAAGTTAAATCAGAGCGAATAAAATCAGAAAAAACTTTCTTATAATATTCTCTCAAATTCCTTAATAAAAAATTAACAATATTTTAGAACATATCAATAAGAAATAAAAAGGAATATAATTGAGATCGATACGCAATCGACAGATCTTTCGGCATAGCAGCGTCCACACTCAAATTGCTGAAATTTGATACTTACAAAACGATATGGACTTGTCTAACGTACAAAATGATATGGATCACTGGCCGTGCCTTGTCTTTATTATGCCGCAGTTGCCAAGTCTCCGATTATTTCAAAACGTACTTTCAAGGGCATACTTTAAGAACTCGATTGCATTTGATTGGACAGAGGTAAATTTAAAGCAAGTTTTGGAAAAATCCTTGATATTTCCGCTGCTCTAAAGTCATGCACTTCCGTCGTGGCACAATTGCACTGGTTTGGAGAAGAGTAGACAGATTTTACACGGCAAGTCTTCGTCAGCTTGCATCCATCCCTTTCCGGAGTTCACTGAAAGTTCAATGAATTTTTTTGTCTTGGTCTTCATTAATAATTAGGTTTCGTGGACTAAAGAAATAGAGAAGAAGAAAAGATCCCAATAGCTTTTGCTACTTATAGAAAAAGTAAACAAGCCAAGCTAACCGAGAACAAAAGGAGTGGATGATTAGGGCAGCTACAACATTTGTTCGTTCACAGTTTGCTAGTCTCTTCCTTGCTGGTCTACGATGGCTCCATCCCATTCTCTAAAAGTTCTTGAGCACTTTCAAATCTCTCCATCGCCCAGCTCCGCAGCCCCC
>JANQBM010000009.1:10971916-10983461 GCA_025594535.1 Erythroxylum domingense | reverse complement strand
CAATCATACATTCATCAACCTTTTCTAGCAATATACATTCACACAATTTCCTAATTCTCATTCATTCATACCTAATATACCTTACTCATATACTTTGGATCATATTTGCATTCATAAGAACACCTTTATTCCTTTAACAACTCAAAATTTCCAGCTTTAAATACATTGATATGAAGACAATCCATTCCTTAAGTAATGACATCAATTAACAACCAAAACTTATGGAACCCTTAACTAATTAATCAAGCAACAATCTAGGTTCATTTCAAGCCTTAATTAATTCCAAATACACCAATGTAGATTGACCTATCCTTATTTGGTTTAACAAATTCCCAAAACCAAAATTGTTATTTAAAAGCTTTGGCCACAATAGTGGGGGACCTTCTCCTGATCGTGGGATGAGTGCCCCGATTGTGCACTATCCAATTTCTCTCAATTCTCCATGAATTTTATCTACTTAGGATCATCATTAATAGTTCAATTTTTTCAGAATTCATACTCTCAAAAGCTACTTTAATTCATGTTAATATAACTTCCATCTTGGTTACATTAAAGCTCTTTAAATTCTATTCATTTTTGTCACTAACAATTATTCTTACACATACACTAACATCCATAATTTTTTTCCAAATTCAAAAGAAAACTATTTCTTATCAAATTAAAAACACATTCATAACAGTCCATTAATTATATCTCAATTATAACTTAATTATACCTCAATTCCTCATTAATTTCATCCAAATTTCTAGCTCAAAATCATTGATTTAACAACTCATAAACTATTGTTTTTCATGCATGCTAAACAAAACAGACACTACCATTCATGCATCATTTTCTAGCACTCATTTAACACCAATATCACAATCAATCCATCCCAATTCAATCATCATAAAGTTATATTAACATATATCATAAGAGATCAATCTTTCACTTACTTGAATAGCTCAATTGCCTCCTTAATTATCAAGCTAACCTAGCCTTCCATGCATGCAAGCACAATTCTAAGAACAAGATGGGAGTAGAATGATTCCAGCAAGGGCAAAAAGATGATAATAGATTATATCTTTCTTTGTGAAGGATCTCGTATAGATCTTAGAGTAATGATGAATAAAATTAAAGCAAAATTTCAAAGCTATGAGGGTTATATGGGTGTTTCGGTAGTGAGAGGGAGGAGAAGAAGAAAACATGTAGAAGAAACAGCTAGAGAGAAACATGACTCTACATTTACTTAAGCTATTTGGTGCACGGTGTCTTTGTTTTAGAAGGATACAAGTCATACAAATGGAGTAAGCTACATTTCTTCTTATGTGGCTGCCAAATGTCACCAATATCTTAGGCTATTTGTCAATTCTCCAAGCCATTTGTCATTAAATTCTACTACCATGTGTCACTTTTTTATAGGCCTAGTCATTCTAAATTTTCATATGTCAACTTGTCTTGCCACTTGACATTTTTCCTATACTTAATGTACATTTTAATTCATCATTTTTCTAATTGTAACGATTAACTCCTAATTACTAATTAAAATCCATCAAACCAAAATTCAAGACATAAGCAATACACAATCAATTGATCATCATTTTAAACCTTTCATACCCCGAAACATTGCAATTGAGTGCATATAATATCTTTGCAATGTTTTATAAATCAACATTCATGTGTTTATATGCTCATGTTATGCATGTGAATGAAATGCATCTCATAAATTCTAAAATGATATAACTCAAAAGTCTAACATTCTAACCCTTAGTAACTTTTGAAAACTAGCTATTATAGGTTTAGTGGTTTTTGGTTGAGAGTTTATATTTTATTTAAACCCCAGGTTACTTACCTCAAATCTGGATCAATTTATTTAACAAACCTACATTTTCTTTTTGTAGATTGGTTACTTATACTTTTGGAAGTTTTTTTATGAGATTTGTATATATTCTTATCATTGTCTATATACCAAAATGATTTCTTAAATCTGATCTTGATTTTTTTTATTGTTTATGCTATTGTCACTAATCAGGATATCCTTCATTCTATTTAGATCTTGTCATGAACTACGTAATCTTTTAATATTTTTAGTCCCCTTTTTGACATTACCTCGTTTGGATTTTAGAAAACCTTGTGCTTTGTTTTCTTTTTTGTAGATTTAGAGTAAGCCTTACAATAGAGGAATCTCTAGTGAATAATGCTAACTATAATAAGAATATACAAAGTTGGTGTGTGACATCTTAAACTGATCGAATCAATTTGATTGTTTCCTTTCTTTGTTTAATTGATATCTTATCAATTTTTCTTTTATATTAGACACATTTGTGATTGGTTTTAGATTCTGTTTCCTCTTAGTTGAGTCGTTGCTCTTTGGGTGTTGGGATTACAATTTTTAGTCTTTAACAAAACATTAAATGTTTTTAGTTCTTTTGTGTTTATATTTTTTGATATTTTATTTTTCTTTTTATTGTCTAGTACTGTAATTTAGCATTATCTGAAAACCTAGTTGCTATTATTGGATTAGTTTTTTGGATCATTTAATTTTGATTTGCTTATGGTTGTCTGCACTTGTGATTTCCACATCAAATACTATGGTGCCTATTTTGGAATTTAATATTAATCTTTGTTTTCTTTATCGAGTAATATTAGAGTCGTATGGGGACTTGTTGAGCTTGTCTTCTATACCTTGTGTTAGGCATTAGGGTAGTAAAGATAGCTTTGAATTCTAATGATAGAGCAAGTACTGGTCTTTTGGTGAGTTTTGGGCCTTGGGAAAGAGAAGATGTTGATAAAGTACGAATAAGTTCTTGAAATATTGAGTCCCTTATAGGGAAGTCTTTGGAATTAGTCAGATTTTTAGACAAATATAAGATTCATATAGCATGCATCAAGGAGGCAAAGTGGACGAAGGCTAAAGAAAAAGAGATTAATAGGTTTAAAATTTGGTATTCAGGGTGTTTAAGATGACATAATGGGTTAGATATCTTGGTTTTCAAGGAACATATACATCATATTATGGGGGTAAAGAGGATTAATGATATGATTGTGTCTTAAAGATTATGATAAAATGTGTTATTTTCAATGTAGTGTGTGCTTATACTCTTCAACTAGGGTTAGACGAATAACTTAAGTGCCAATTTTGGGAAGAGTTAAAATGAGATGATTTAGCAAATCCCCCTTGACAAGAGAGTTATTCTAGGAGGAGACTTTAATGGTTATATAGAGACAATCTCAGACAAATATTTAGGGACTCATAGGATTTTTAGGTATAGTGATAATAATGATAGTGAGGCTACTTTGTTGAATCTTGTGGTAGAGTTTGAGTTGGTAATAGCCAAATTTTTTAAAGAAAAAAGGAGCATCTTGTGGATTTTAAGAGTGGATCTATGAAAAATCAAATTGACTACTTCATCGTAAGATGGAGCAGACCTATTTATAATAATTACAAAGTGATACCTAAAGCTTCCTTATTAACTCAGTATAGATTATTTGTTATGGATCTTATAATTAATGGAGGAAGAAAAGAAGTATTAAGAGGTGTATCAGGGTAAGATGGTAGAATCTAAAAGGGATATAGTGGAACAACTTAGCGATAGAATAATATATGGATAAAAATGGAAATTAGAAGGAGATGTTAACCAAATATGTAGGAGAGTAACAACTCTTTTGAGGAATATAGCTAAAGAAATCTTGGGTGCTTTTAGAGGGCCTAGGGGTAGTAAGATGGAGTCTTGGTGGTGGAATCAAGATGTACAGAAAAAAGGTTAAGATAAAAAAAGGTGCCTATAAAGCTCTATTAGATAGCATTACAAAGGCGAGAGGGTTACAAACTGGCAAAGAAAGAGGTGAAGAAAACAATCTTAAAAGTTATAAACGGAGCTTACAAGATATTATACCAACGATTGGAAACTAAAGATGGATAAAAGGATATATTTATATTGGAGAGAGCCAGTGAACATAAAGCAAGAGACTTAAATCAAGTTTGTTGTATAAAAGATGAGGTAGGGTGGGTGCTTGGAAATGATATCAACAGAAGATAGTAGAGATACTTCTATATCCTTTTTAATAAAGGCAAAAAAGATAACATCTCTTTAGGTTATCTTAACATGTCTGAGAGGTATCATAACTTTACTTATTATCGGTAGATTACAAGGAAATAAATTAAAAGAGCTTTGAGGTAGATGAAGAGTTGATGGGCAATAGGGCATGATGAGATATCTATGAAGGTGTGGAAGAGCTTAGATAAAGAAGGTCTTATTTGGTTAGCCAACCTTTTTAATAGATCCTTAAGTCTGCCAAAATGTCGGATGAGTGAAGACTTAGTATGATAATTCCTGTATACAAGAATAAAAGAGACATCTAAAGATGTAACAATTATGGAGACATCAAACTTTTTGGTCATACCATGAATTTAAAGGAGAAGGTGAATGAGAAGAGAATGAAAAATGATGCTCCTATCTTGGAGAATCAGTTTGACTTTATGCCCGAAAGGTCTACGACAAAAGCTCTACATCTCTTTAAAAGATTAATGGAATATTAAATGGAAAGATAGTGTAACCTACACATGAGTTTTATAAACTTAGAGAAGGCATATGATAGGGTAATTAAGAATATCATGTGGAGGTGTATGTATCCTATGATCTATTTACATATTATTAGGGATATGTAAGAAGATGTAAAGACTAGAATAAGGACAATAGGAGAAGATACAAAACATTTTTCTATTAATATTGGGCTACACCAATTTTCCTATTTGAGCCTATTTTTATATTTAGTAGCCATGAATGAGCTCACTAAGAATGTCTAAAGGGATGCGCCTTGGTGTATTTTATTTGTAGAGGACATTATTTTAGTGGATAAGACAAAAGAGTATGTCAATGTCAAGCTAAAACTATAGAGGGATATGTTAAGGGCTTAAAATTAAGTAGGACTAAGACTAAGTACTTAAAATGTAACTTTTCAGGTAATAGGTGACTTCTAATATGGAGATAAAGATTAGTTCAGAAGTTATACCACAAAAAGAGTGTTTTAAGTGTCTAAAATTTATCATCCAAAGCAATGGAGAGATCAATGAAGATATATTTCACCGTATCAGGTTAGGATCACTTAAATAGAGAAGTACATAAAGAGTTTTATATGAAAAGAATATACCACTCAAGATCAAAGATAAATTCTATTGTTTAGCAATTAGGTAGAAATTTTCTATGAGGTAGAGTGTTGTCTTATAAAATAGGTGTATAGTCATAAGTTAATGGTGACAAAGATGAGGATACTCCGTTGGATATGCAACTTTACTAAAAGAAATAAATTCATGAATGCATAATAGAAAAATTAAAGCTGGTTAATATTAATGAAAAATTAAGAAAGACAAGGCTTATATGGTTTAGACATGTTAAGAAGAGACACCCTGATGCTTTAGTAAGAAGATGCGAGAAGATTGTACTTAAAGATTGTCAGAGGAAAAGAAATGGACTAGAAGAATTGCAGGAGGTGATCAAGAAGGATATGATTCTGTTGGAAATTACCGAGGACATGACCCTCAATAAAAAACTTTGGCGTATAAGGATATAAGCAAATGATCTCATATAGAGATGTCATTCTCTTTCATATAGGTCTTTTAATCATTTTCTTTTAAGCCTTATATCTTCTATTTAACCTAAATATTTAATATGTAATACTTCCTTCTCAGTTATTTAGCCTAAATATTTCCTTGTAATGACTTATTTGATTTTTTTTACCTTGTTCTATATTTATTGTATTATTTATCTTTTTACTTATTTTTATATTTTTATTTACACATATTTATTTATTTTTATTTTATTATAATTATTATCACCATCATCATCATAATCTTTTATGTCTATTTTTTTATTTTTATTTTCAATTACTATAACTTTATTATTTTAATATGGATTTGTGTTTTTTTCTTGTGGATCTATTAAAAATAGTTTTTGTATCAGTTAGAGGTAAGGTTGTGTACTACTAGACTTTCCCAGACCTTAGATGTGAACGAAACTTTCACTGGTTTATCGTTATTGTTTTGTTTTGACCAAAACAATAAAAAAAGTTAATCAACATTACCATTATATCTGGCAAACTAATAAGACATTGAAAATTGGTTATTATTTTTACGTAGTCCTATAAACTAATACAACACTAGGTATAAAAATTGATATAATAAAAACTAAACAATAATTATTTATTAATGGTATAAAATCACTTCTCCATTATTTTCAACATATTTATATATCACTAATTATTAATTATTAATAATATGATATATTACTATATTATTAATTATTAATAAAATATTATATTATTTATTAATATGATAAATTAATATATTACTAATAAATAATAAATGAATCTTCATTAGGTATTAAATCATTTTTATATAATTTGATATTATGTATTAATATATAAATATAATAATGTAATAAAATAATAACTTCTATAATTTCATTTAAGAAATCTAAAATAAAAAATTTAATCATTATTTATTTACAAAAAAATTATAAATAAAAATAAAATTTTTATTAACTTTATTATTATTATTATTATTATTATTATTATTATTATTATTACATAATAAATATAAATTCAATAAAATTTAATTTATCATGAAATTAAATTAATAAACATAATACAATTTTAGTTGCTAATAATATAAATTAATATTATATATTAAAAATTATTACATTTGAAAATATGAATAAAGATATGTAAGCATAATTAATTAACTAATTAATTAATTAATCTATCTATTTGACAAATATTACTTTTATGATTTGTCAACTATTAATTAGTTATAAAATGGCTATTCAAATAAAATTTTTGTTAAATATGTGTTTGTTGATATTTTTAAATAAAAATTAGTAAAAGGTTGAGAGAATTTTGAATAAACATGAAGATTTCTTATGATGTTTTTGAAATAGATAAAATTTAAAGAAAATTGACTAAGTAATAAGAACATTTATATATTTTATTTTTTAGGTAAAAAGGTTAAATTAGACCCTAACATTTTTACCATAATTTAATTTAATTTAAAGTCAAACGTTTTGACACACTTGAAAATAGTCTTAATATTCTACAAATGTTCCAATTGAACCTTAGCTTACTTTCTTTGTTAATCTTCATTTATAAAAAGCGTATGTGATATTTTTTTGGCCTATAGGTAGATGTTTATCATATACGAAAAGTGGGACCAAAAGATGATTAAAAAAAACTCACTCTCTCTCTCTCTCTCTCCTTATGATTTCTTATTTGCTCAGAGTTTGTCAGCTGCCAACTACTAGCAATCTTATTTTTAACATGAACTATATTGTTAATGGGAGCATATGGTTGATTGGTCCTCGAACTAAACTCAAGAACTAAATTGATATTGCTTGAGTCTTAGATTACAAAAAAAATTGTGAAGCATCAACGCGAGGAGTGAGAAAAGCACAACATTCAACAGAAAATGACTCACAAACTCTGGCTGGCATGCTTTTTAGAAAGCTTGCGTGTTCAAACATTGAGGAAATTGGCTTCTATCATTGGCTACTAACAAGGGATGATGATCAACAATTCCGCACTTATGCATTGTTTCTTCTTATTGTTTTAAGGAAAGGCAATATTTTTGGAAATGTAACTAGTTTGGAAATAGTTACGATCATGTGTTATTATATTAGTTATTTCGAATATGCACAAAGAAATTGTCTACATATTGTAGAATGCCTTTAAAGAGTCCAAATTTTATCATACAAGTGGTTAAAATTATATTTCAAGCTAAGAGTATCATCTTTTTATCATAGATTTAATGAAAAACATGAACTTACACCCAAAATTTTCTTAAATAATTTATTTGAAGTGGATGGATTGAATGCTCAAGGGTTGGAATTTCATTATCGTACTAATTTTTACATGTTATTTGGTTCAAAAGATCAAGAATAAATGCATTAAGAGATATATATTATATACTTTTACATCAAAGAACAAAAACTTACTTTATATGTACTCCATAAATATGGAAAACACACCTATAAATGGCTAGTAAAAATTTCCTTCCTTAGCCTCGTGAAATTCATATGTAAAGTATCTTTTAAGGATGAGCATCTAATATGAGAAGAGATCATAAAGAGATCATTTTCCCTTATCATTGTTTAAAGTAGCCTATACCATTGTTATAGGTATTGTATTGTACTAGCCAGTATAGGCCAAACATGCCATATCAGTTGGAAAATGGTACAATACCATGATATTTGCTACTTGGGGTCAGTTTCAACCAATATCAGTTAGTATCAGCCAAATACTAGACTAAATTGCAAATTTATGAAAATTTAAAGGACTTGATTGAAATTTTACAAAATTTAACCCCAACATTAAACCTACCCCCTGAACCAACCAGCCTAGTTCCCAACCACACTACCTATTACTTTCTCATACCTCATTGTGCTCTCCTGTCATCTTGGTGTCCCAGTTACTATCGCAACTTGCATTGTGGCACCACTACACTAGTGGGCAGGGCGGGCCCTGGGCATGGGCAGGGCGGGCACCCGCCCAGGGCCCATCTTTATAAATGATAAAATGGGGCCTATTTTTATTCTCAATAAAATAAAATAAAATAAAATAGGGCCTACTCTTGACTTCATAAAGAACAATAAAAAAGTCTATATTTTGTTTATTTTTATTCTTTGTAAGAACTCAAAAATAGGCAAAAATAGAAAAAAAACATTTTACTTTGCCCAGGGCCTACAAAATATCAGGAACGGCCCTGCTACTAGCGACTACATCCATTGCATCAACCTTCACCATCGCACCAATACCCATCGCACCAATACCCATCACACACCCACCACACAATGCTCCAATCACACTGCTCCATTTAGACTACTTCTGCACTAGTCATATAGCTCTTGTACTAACAATTATACCCAGAAGGCTAGACCTAGTCACACCCACACCCAGACGACCAGATCTAGTTGTAGTGTTGCACCTCGCACATGCCCACCTGCTGACCCACATCCACACCTTCTAATCCGCACCACGGGTCCACTACACCACAGTTTATAACTCCACATATTCCATTCACTCCAATCCACACACACTCACATAGACCTGTTGACTCGACTTGCACCAATTCAGGGATTTAGTTTAGTGAAGATGCAACAAATTTTGTGAAATTGTAGATTATAGAAATATGGAAATTGATATTAAATTATTAAATTATGTTGATCACTTGATTAGTTGATTTTTGATTTGAATATTAAATAGTGTATTGTTGTTCTACATAATATTAATAAAGAACAATGAATATTAAGTTGTGAATTTATGATGAATTGTGTATTTGTATCTTGTGCCTTTGTGTTGTGTAGTAATTCTATATGTTGAATTATTAGTTTTTGGTGAATTGTGTTGGATTAAATTGAATTATGTATTGTATTATGTATGTTGACTATGGAGTTAATTTGAGTAAAAAAAAGAATATTGAATAAATTGGTGAATAAGAGATTGTTAAATTAAAGTTGAGAATTAGGATTTCAATAATAAAGTTGATTAAAATTAGTTAAGAAAACAAAATATTGATAAGCATTACAAATTTAATTGTATAAGCAAACAAAATATATTAATTTATACTTGAATTAAGTGATTACATAAAAAGATCGTAAACTTATAGTTGTGAGTTATGGTTGAAATTGAATAGGTTATAGTTATGAGTGTATGTCTTTAGTTTATTGTTGAATGATGTAATCATACAAAATGAGTTATATAAGATATACATATGTATTGTGTAATTATGTATGTTGAATACATGAATTGATGGTTTTTTACTTACTGGTGAATTCTGTTGGATGAAATTGAATTGTTTAGTGCATATTAACTCTTGATTTTGTAGTTAACTTAAGTAAGAAACTAAGAATGTTGATTTAAATTGGTAAATGAAAGATTGTTAAATTAAAGTTAGGAATTAGGATTTTAGTAACAATGTTGATTGAAATTTAGTTAAGAAAACAAAATGATTATAAGCATTACAAATTGAATTGTATAAGTAAACAAAATATGTTAGTTTATAGTTGAATTATATGATTACATAAAATAGGTTGTAGGCTTATAGTTATGAGTTATGGTTGAAGCTGAATGGGCTATAGTTATAAGTTTATATCTTTAGTTTATAGTTGAATGATGTAATCATACAAAATGAGTTATATAAGATGTATGTGTTTTTGTGTTAGTTTTGACTTTTGAGTTAAACAATACATATTTTGTGACAGTAATTGGTGACAAAATTATGTGTTCTTTATTTTGATATGAAGTTATTAAGTTAATTTTGATATATGTCTTAATTTATTTTCTCATAGATAAATGGAAGGAAGTTCAAGTACTGATAATTCAACCACTTTAAAAAGATTCAATGATCCAACTTGGGCTCATGCTAGATGTGTTCTTAGAATAAATGACCATACCATTTTTTGTTTTGTAATAAGCATTTGAAAGATGGAGGAATCATTAGATTAAAGAAGCATTTAGATGGGGTCAAAGGTGATGTAGAGACCTGTAAAAAGTGAGCCATGATGTGAAATGAAAAATGAAGACTTTGCTTGAAGAGTATCCACATGAGAAAGATAGAAGGCAAAGATTGGATTTTTTTTGTTGGTGTTCAGGATGACAGTAGGAATGTTAAAGGTGGTAGTATTCCTACCCAGAAAGAAGGTAATGTTGCACTTGATGCTAGGAAAAGAAGAAGATAAGTGTCTAATTTTTGGCACCATAAATAACTCCTGGAGCTCATCCTTCAATCTGTAGTACCTTACAATCTAGAGAAGCGAATCATAATGTGGATATGGCAATGGTTAGATGGTGATAAGATTCAGGTAAAACATTCAATGCTTCCTAATCTTATTATTATCAGCCTATGGTAGATGTTATTGCCTCTTATAGTTTAGGATATAAAGCACCTTCAATTAATGACTACAGAGTTAAACTTTTGAATAGCTCTGTTTATCAAATAAAGAGCTATTTGGGTTAAAGAAGAACTACTTAGGCTACTTTTTGGTGTTCAATCATGTGTGATGGTAGGAAAAATAGAAAACATAAGCCTATTATTAATTTTTTGGTTTATTTTGCAAAGAGGACAATGTTTTTTAGTTACATTGATGCATCTGCCCTTGCTAGGAATGCTGATACTCTATTTGAAATATTTAGGGAAGTTCTGAATGAAGTTATGCCAGAAAATATTATTTAATTCATTACAAACGGTGATTCTAATTATAAATTAATTAGAAGAAGATGCAAAGCAAGTATAATTATTTTTATGGACTTCTTGTGCTATACGTTGCATTTACTTGGTGTTGAAAAATATAGGGGATGCTAAGTATTTTCCTATAATTGATGATACCATGCAGAAAGCAAAAAAGGTAACTAAGTTCATCTACAATCATGTTTGTGTCTTGAATTTAATAAGAATTTCACCATTGGTAGGAATTTATTTTGTGCTACTATTATATGATTTGCATCTAATTTCTTATCACTTTAGTGTTTTATTATGATGAAGAAAGAGTTGAGACAAATATTTACAAGTAATAAGTGG
>JANQBM010000009.1:10880648-10906478 GCA_025594535.1 Erythroxylum domingense | reverse complement strand
AACAAGTTCTTCCAATTTCAATTAACACCATATGCTTTCTAATTTAATCTCAATTTCTCCATTTAATCCATCAATCTTAAAAAAAATAATTCTACCCCCAAAAACATTATAATTTACACCTAATCGCAACAAAATAATAAAATTAATCCCCAACATATAGCAAGAAGAAAATCGGAGTCCAACAACTTTAGTTCAACCAAATTTAGATATCCTCATAGAATGTAAGTAAGGTGTAAAACGTATCATGTGTCTTCTCTTTCTCCTTCTCATAATTTCAAAACACAATAAATCACTTTTTTTTCAAATTTGAAAGGAGAATATATGAAATATTGAAAAGTAACATATAAGAATGTATAAATTTGAATATATAAGCTCATACATGTATTCATTCTTGATACTTCTTATTCAATAAAATAACTATACAATCAAGTAAATGCAATCCTTTAGGGTGTAAAAAATAAATAAAATGCTAATAAAAAATGTTCACCAACTTGTAATATAGTTAACACAATCCAAAGAAAAGGTTAAGGCTTAAAATTGATTAGATTTGAGGGGGAAAAATAAGGTAAAGTAAGAAAAGGGCTCAAAAAAGATGTAATCTAGGTAACTTTTTCATCTTAATGCGTATAATTTTAAAAATTATGGTCTCAATATGAATAATAAAAGTAAGTTCTAGAATCATCTAACTTTGCATGATATTCACACAGCAAAAGAAAATAGAACATAATATAATGATAATAAATGCCTATAGACTCAAAACCTTACAGTTCAAGCTTTTGTGTTCAAATTTATAAGTATGTTCATCCAAATTGATAATCAAAACATGCATTCATAATATAGTCAATAAAAATCCATCCAATTATGCTTTCATCATTTTATATTCTAACTTAATTCCATAACTCACAATAACTCAAAATGCTTAAGATAAGAATAAATAAATCAGAGATCTTTATAAAGAAGAATTAAGAAATTAAAATTAAAATATGCTAGAATCATAATTAGTTCCATATCATAACATTATACCCCTACCCCACACATAAACATGTACATTGCTCCTAAGGGATACGATAAGTCACAAAAACGAATAAAAAAGCTTTATATAGAGAGAAGGTAGAGTAAATTGGTGCTTCCCTAATTTATTATCTAGAATTTTGTATTCATGACATGATTTCCATCTATTATTATCCTTGCAAAAGTCAAATAGTAAAAGATAGAACGAAAATAAAATAAACACATATTAACCATTTTTATGAAAAGAAAACAATGAAAAATAAGAAGAAACAAATAATGTAAAATTAGTTTAGTAGGGCTAGTCCCTTGCTAACTATCATAATAAAATAAAATAGAAAAAATAAAAAATAAACACAAAATATCAACAAATGCCTATGTTAAAACATTATGCTCATAATCTATAGCTATCTAGAGATCTGTCATGGTCATAGGAGTGTGAAAGTCTCGAGAGTCTTGAGGCATTGCCTTAGTAGTAGCTAGAGCATCTAGTTGTTGAGGGGTCAACAACTATATAGCGGCTTCCATTGATGGAGATGGTATTGTGACTCCTAAGTGTTCTGCAATTCATACCAATGTCTCCTTCATTCATTAATCATATGCCTCTAATAGTGCTATATGCTCTAACAAATCCTACCATCCCTTTTGGATGGTATGTTGTACTCTTATAATCAGTCCTATGTATCTCTATGACTGGGTTATCTTCAATTGGTCCATATATGAAGGTGTAGATAACTTGCTAAAATTTATTGCTATATAACTTGATGTTCAAGTGCTATTGTAGGCTGATGTGGAGGATCCCACTTGGGTTACTGCTCTTATATGTTTAGGTGATCCCCTTCTACTCTATCTACAAATACATGCTCCTCAACTCCTATTAAAACATAGACTTGTCTCTACTGACCTAGTCTCCTATAAACTATCCCTATTATTCTTAACGTATTGAGAGTAATAGGCCCAATCTGTCATGTTGGAGTCATCCTAAGTAAACACTTTAGTAGTCCCATACCTTAGACTAGTTTGGACTTATATGGCCCCAAATATATGGCTCCATATTGTATCTAACTTCTATTGATTTTGCTTGCCTTCATATCTTGATTTTGGTTACAAATTCTTATGTTTTGATCCAAATATGATATAAATTAAGTGAAATTGGTGTGAATATCACATAAATGTTAATTAGATTATCTTGTTAATGTTATATGGAAAATAGAAGAATTATGCACAAAAGAATGAAATGAGATGTGAACCATTACATGGAATTAATTTAATTAAGCATGTAAATGAAGTCACTTCTGTGACTATACAAGTCACAAGTGTGACAATGGTAGTCACACCCGCGACTCCCTTATGCACACTCGTGACATCATTTCCTTTAATCTTTTTAATTATTACGTGGAAGCTACAGGGGTGACGACTCGAAACCCTAAACCTAAGATTAAATTACAAACAAAAAGGGTCAGGAGGCTGGCGGCGAAGACTAGACATTCTGGACATATACCTTTACTATAGGACACAAAAATAGAGAGAGAGAGAAGGCGGAGAAAAGAGAAGAGAGAAGAGAACAGAGAGTAGTTGGGTGAGGTGAAGAAGAAGAATAGTAGAGAGGTGAAAGCACAATTAGCATTCAGATGTCTAGGTGATCATCAACTAGAAGTAAAAGGCGAGAGCCAATACAGAAGGCTTGTGAGTGGTAGGAGACCACTGTAACTCCCTCATCTGATCATTGTTTGCTTATTTTGTTCCTATCTGTTGCATTATTTCTTTGTTATTTTTTTGGAATCACTATCATGTTAGCTTAATCGATTGTTACTCTGTTAGCATTTGATAGTTCATTTTGGGTATTCACTTAGTTTATTGCTTTAATACTTCTCTTATAATGATAAATATGGGATTGAAGTTAATAACGACGATGAATCTTGTTTATTCCATGACGGGCTAATCTCTTTTTCTTGAGAATTAATGTAGCTAGTTTAGTCAAATATGCATGATTGAGTTACTATTGTATTGTCTTATTATTTGCTATAGTTTTTTAGCTGAATGGATGTAAAAACATGACCAAACTTTGCATCATTTTGGTATTAAATGAAGGAACGAGAGAAGAAGTTTAATATGGAATGAGAAACTATAGACAATTAGGTTAAGAGTTAGAAATATATTAACTCAAGTGGTAATTATCAGTCAGGTTTTTATAATTAATTCGAATGAAAACTTATCGAACACGAAAGTTAGATTTAGTTTATTATTCAAATTGATCTTATAAACTAACTGTTAATTTTCATAAGATAATTATCTAATCATTTCTGCTTAATCATGCATAGGACGTTACATTAGTGAAATTAATTCTTAAGAGTTTACCTTGTTGATTGATCAATCTGTTTTTTGCTTCTAGTTAAATCAATTCACTTTTTAGTCTAATTACGTAATTTTATTTAAAGCCTTTATTCAACAAATCAGGATAAAATATTTAGGATTTTATTTTTTATTATTATTCAAGATTAATTTAAGTGGACCAATTTCACCTCCGTGGGAGACTACTCTGGGTACTCAACTATAACTATCTCAATACTTGCAAATAAGATAGCCTAGTTATTTTTAGAACTTATTTTGGCACAACACTCCCACTATGTTTTCATAGGACCGATGTTTGAAAAACTAGGCTAAGGTATGCACGAGGTGGATGGGGACCTTCTTTACCATGTTACAAAAATAGAATATGTCTGCCTTCCCCAACACTCCAATATTGTCTCCTCTCGTGCTAATCATGTGAATAATATATGTGTGTTCATATCTCACTACAGGGGATATCAATTGTGTCACCTAAGACCTTGCTAGATCGTACAATCACTCATAATTGACGTTTTATCACAGTGTGTTCTCTATAAATTTTAATATGAAATGCACAAATAAATTTAATATGCTCCTTGGTATTGATGTTCTTCTCCAATTACAAGCCTATATATACTAGGGATGTCAATGTGCCAAGTTGGGCCTGGGCAGCTCCTAGCCTGGCTCATGGCCTAACCTGACCACTGCCTGACCTGCCCGTGGCTAGATGGGCCATTGGTGGGTCGATCTAAGCCAACCTAACCTTATATATATTTTTGAAAAATTTAACAAAATAATGTCATTTTTTAAGTTCCGATCAGGCCATGGGCTAAGCTGGGCTAAAGAGTTTTGGCTTGTGGTCAAGTCAACTTGGGCCAAAATCTAGACGGGTCAGGTTGGGCCAAAGTTGACATTTCTAATACATAGTAAAAACCTAACGTAGCATATATTATGCATCTCTTATAGCAATCAACACTATAATGTGTTATTAACTTCTAGGTGTAATGCCACTTCTCTATTATAAAGGTGGTGAGGAACTCCAATATATATGGGCTCCAAATTCATAAAGGAACTATCCGATCCACCGGCACTAGACAATTCTTGGACTCCTCGAGTAAGTCTTATCTAATCTAGCATCTTCAAATTGATGCTTCAAAAAGATTCAACCTTAGTCTCTCGAATGGTAAGATTTGAGCTGGCACTGTCAAGTGCAGCAAAGGATGTGTGGTAGGTGTAAAGTATATAGGTATTGGTTATTGGGGTGTTGCTATGAACTACCCTCACCCCTCTGCCTCTTCTTTGGTACCTTCTTTTCTCACCTTTGGTTTAATGTGTTTGCTCTCTTTGTCATTATTCGCTGAAATATAAAATAAAAAAATTTACCAAAATAAGAGAAGAATATACATTAACCAAACCATAACAAACAAACACCATAAAATATTCACACCATTAATTAATTAAAGATTAATAACAAAAATATAAACAAATCCATTAAATTGTAAATTAATCCATAACTATTATAAATATAACAATCTTATCTCTAAAAATCCAAAATAATTAGAAAGTACTACTATATATCAATTAATTACAACAATTGCAATTAATTTATCTAAACACTTTAACTAAATCAAATAATCCTAAATAAAATAAAGTTGTCTAAATATTTTGCAATTAAACAATAAAAATTGCAAAACATGCAAAAAATTAATAATTTCACAATTAAATTGATGTAAAACTAATTAATAGCCTTAAGGATTCAAATTCATAAGAATATACACAAAATAGCTAAAAATACCTAGAAAATTTAAACTCAATCAAGCAAAACAACCCAAGGATACCAATTAATCCCTTAAAACCCTTCAAATAGCAGAGGTGATTCAAAACAAGCGCACAATACCCAAAATATGCACTCCTACACTTAATTTCGTAAAAACCATGAAACAAATTTGGAACAGTTGAGATAAAGCATTAATCATACATTAAATTGATGAAATTTCAAGACAAATTAGTTTGGAGGTGGTTTTCGCACACTGCATAGGTGAAGGAGCATTGCCCATTTGAGAAACATGAGAGAAAGTGAAAAATTGAAGTTTAGGTGGCAAGATATGACTTAAAGGAAACTTTTCCTTAACAAGGATGGAAAAAAGATTGTGTAACTGCTACGCACTGAGCAATCTGGAGGTAAATTTTAAAATAACACGAGCATACCAAACTGTAACATAGACTTGTGGGGTTTTTACATAATCATGTATCTCAAAAGTGTTATCAAAGTGTATCACAATCCAGAACACAAGTATGAATTTAGCCCATATTAATAAAAAGACAAATTAGGCAATTATGTTGTGAATTAACACAACTATGTTAATACTAAATTTTAAAAACTTAAAATCTACATGACCACTAATAAGGGCATATAGCATTCTATAATTTTTTGAAAAAAAGGGAAAAAGGAAACATAATTCAATAAGGTCAACCACATAGGCGTATTGGTGGCTATGTTTATTACTAGTTCTCAAATACTTACCTAGTTTTGGCAATTAAACATGTACGTTCCTTATAATGATTTTCCAACAACAAAGTCAGGAAACGTATTGATAACTGTGTTGACTATATCGTTTTGACACTTCTTCTTTGGATAAAATATGGTTCTGCCTCTAATTAATATGAGCATGTAACTTAATATGGCCTACTAACACATATGTGTTGATGGGTGTGTTACTCTCTGTAACTTTTTGACCAATTTCTTTCACCTACTTTCACACATATAAATCAAAACACATACTAAAAGCATCGAAGATGAAAATGGCACATATTTAATATAGATATAAGTTAAATTATAGAAACTAAAACCTAAACATGTAGAATAAAACTAACCTGAAATAAAATTACAAATTAAATACATTAGGTTACCTTCCAAGACCTTACATTCAATAGGACACTTACTAGATGTTGTTTTCTTTATTGGGCTTCCTCCCAAGAAATTCTCATTTAATGTCATTAGTTTGATGTTTCCACTTTAGCTTACACTATCATGATTACGAAGACTAAACTCCTCTCCTTCGACTAAACATAACTTTAATGGGTCGTCACTCTTAATTTATTGAATAAAATCTATTATTATAAAATCATTCACATCAAGAAAGTAACAAGAGTCATCCTATTCAAGAGAATATTTCAAACCTTTAGACATTTTGAAAGTAACCTCCTTATATCCTACTTTTAATATCAGTTTTTTGTCATTGACATCAATTACTACCTTAGTTATGGCTAAAAGTAGATGGCAGAATATAAAATGTACTTCAATGTCCTAAATCATATCCAATATGACAAGCTAACACAAGAATATGAATTTTTCAACCTTAACTAACATATTTTATATAATGCCTCTAAGATATTTAATCGACCTATTCGAAAACTATATGATAATCTTTTTTGCTTTTTTCTCCTCATCCTAATCTCCTAAATAACTTATAAACATTAAGTTAATGCTAATCCCTAAATTAAATAATGCTTTTTAATTGATAAACTATTAAATAAGGAAGGGCAATGAAACTCCCTAGATACTTAAACTTCTTAGGGAGTTTATTCTAAAGGATGGATAAACACTCCTTAAGATAGTTTGTCCCACTTTCTTTTAATTGAAAGTAAACCCCGTAGAAAATTGACATACTTTGGCATCTGTAAAAGAGCCTCAACAAAAGTTAATTTAATTTGTAATTGTTCAAAAACTTCTTGGAACTTACCAAATCATTCAACCATGCAATCCTTTTTTAATTTGTTGCATATATGAAAGAAGGCTTGAACTCCTTTATTAACTTGGGTTTCACCTTCTTCATCTCTTTCCTTATCCTTTTCTTTATTTTAATCTTCTCCTCCTCAAATTGTTTCTTTTCGATACTCAGCTCCTTACCATTTTTATAAGAGATTGCCTTCGCATGCATCTTTAAGTTTGTCTCAGTATCACCAAGCAGGCCTTCTTACAATCTCTTAGAAATAAGCTTAGCAAGTTATCCTATAATTTGATCCTCCAAGTTGTGGATGGAAGCCTCTTGGTTCCTTAGTGAAGCTTTAGTATCTTAAAACCAAAATTTGTAAGCCTCAATTAATTTAGTCATGGTATCTTCCATGATAGACTTCTTCTCTTGTGAAGGATGTTGTTGTTTAAATTTAGGTGGAGGATTATATCTTTGTTACCTCAGATTCTCCTAAGAAAAGTTGGGTGATTCCTCCATCTTAGGTTGTAAGTGTTACTACATAAGTTACTTTACGATCGAGATGCATTACCCATATAACCAACATGTTTGGTTGGTTTTGTTACAAATTTAACAGCTTAATAGTCTCGACTTGCATGGCCTCCTCCATATAAATTAACCAACATCATCTAACCTATTTGTTATGCGATCAAAAATCCACCAATCTTTTTACTAGGAGCTTTTACTTGAACTACCAAAGTTATAATCGCATTGATAAATTCCAATTGGTTTATTAGGTTTAGCTTTTGTTGAGTTACAATAATAGCTATTCATAGTCATTTCTTTGATTAATTCTTAAGATGCTTCAAGTGTCTTGCTATTTAGGGTTCCTCTAGCTCTAACATTTATCATCTTCCCGGATGAAGGATTCGAACCACTATAGAATGTTTGAACTAGTAACTATGTGGACAACTTCACAGTAAATCCTTGAATCTCTCCCATATATCATATAAAGTCTCATATTCAATTTAAGCATAGAAAGAGAAGTCATTCCTCATTTTTATTATATTGGTTAGTGGGAAGTACTTCATTAGAAATGTTTTCTCCATCTGATCCTAAGTCATAATCAATACTTTAGGAAGAGCGTTCAACCAGTACTTGGCTTGGTTCATTAATAAGAAAGGAAATGAACTCAGTCTAATTGCATTATTAGTTGCTTTATTTACCTTCAAAATATCATAAAATATCCAAAAAATTATCGACATAAGCATTTGGGTCCTCTTCTTATAGTCCACTAAATTAAACAAACTATTACACCATTTATATAACATTTGGTTTGATCTCGAAGTTATTGGTTATCACAGTTGGTCTGATGATACTGACTTACTTTTAATTAGTGATGGCCTTATATACTCAGACATAGTTCTTGGTTGTTCAACCATATTTTTTGGTTTTCTGTTCTTAAATTCTTGGTCCAACTTTTCTCCCCTTCCTTTATCTAAAACTAATTTTAAGGTTTTGCAAAGGATTTTTTTTTCAATTTTAGGATCTCTCTCAACTAGTTTCGATAGATTGCTGAGGTTAAACAAATCTTGCTCTTAAAAAAGCAATAAGAAAAAAAATATTAATGTTCAAAACTAAAATATCAAAAGAAGGAAAATAAATATAAAGAAAATAAATGGTTATGTTTATAGCAATTGTTTTCCTAATGTTATAGTCTCTGAAAATGATGCCAAAACTTGGTGGACTTGTATGTGATTTATATCACTCAATTTCTTTAATCTATAGATTATCCAAGGTATGTACACCTATCATTCTATAATACAAGGCTCAAAATACCAAATAATGATCCCACAAAAACTGTAGGTACTAGTAATAACTCTTTTCCTATTATCTAACATACAATTTAGGTGTTGTTGATGAATTAGATTTAAAACTAAATAAAATAAACTGAAGATAAGTAAACACAATCAAAAGAATAGAATAGCAAAAGTGTGAAAAATTAACCAATAAAAAAAGTACCTGGAATTCGATTCATGTTAGAGAGTTCTCATGCAATCAAAATTTCACTAATCAATTTATTCTCAAATTCATTATACCATAGAAACTTCTTAATTATGCTAATATCTTTTTCAAAACTATTAATACCTAATTCTAGGTTCATTAATTAAAATCTCTTTCTAATTAAAACCCCTATAATTGCACTACTGATTTATGAATTTCACTATTAGTTTTGACCTTAATGTAAAATATTTATATAGACTTATCTCTAGGTTTGAATACAACTCCTTTCAATTATGCTAGATCTATTCCTACATTGGATTTCTCAATCTCAACTGCATGAAATTATACATGAAACAACATATCAATAATATTAATTGAAGACTAAAATAAGAATATATAATTGAATCTCTATAAAATCAAAGAATAAATTAAATTAAAACAAAGTCATTATAAGATCCATGATGGGCTTCATTTAATCTAGGTACCATAAAGAATTTAACATATGATCATATTTTAAAAAAAACTAAAGGATAATATGATTATGATCCTTAAAATCCTCTGAAAATTCACTTTAGATTGATGAAAAGCTACTCTAAAAGGGTTTCCTTTATTGCTTTTCTTGCTTTATGTCATTCTAGGATTTCTTCTAACATTTTTCTAGCCTCTCCTCTTCTTTTGTCACTTATGGAAGAACATAGTCATCAACATGACTCTAGATAATGTTGATCGTGTTCTTTAAATTAACATGCAACACCATTTAGTGTTAACACATGCATAAACACGAGCTTGTATAATCAATATGACCTTCTCATTATTCAAAATGGTCATGTTTCGTAGGAAACACTTTGTGCACCTCGAAACTCTCTAACATGTCCATTTACATTGTCATTTATTCTGTAACTCAATCAAAAAGCTCCAAATTGCTCTAAACTTGTTTGAATTTGTTCCTTTTTGTTCTATATGAGTGAATTAGAACTAAAAAAAGTAAACAATTTAAGTACCAAAATCAAGAAAACTAATATAATTGGACTCAAATAGAGTAGATATTAATTTTATGCTCTATTTCTAAATAAAATATTGTATGATAAAATGATTTAAATATATGAAAACAAATCATACATAGAAATGTTAGTTAAAACCACTTTGATATGTGTAAATATTTGGGTAGTCATGATGCATTGTTAGACACTATTCTTAATCTATGGATATGAATTGTTTAATTAGATAATTAAAGAGTTTTAGTTTATCTAATCTTAAATATGATTTATTATTATTATTTTATATCCGTTGCAATATATTTAGGAATCTAATGGGACACATAAAAAGAACAAGTTGAAGAGACAAAAAAGTATTTAATTAAGTTGGACTTACTAAAGTTTGAGAAACTTTAAGAATAAATCTAAGATATTTAATAAATAAGGATCAATATAATATATTGGATCCTATTTAGGCCCAATTACTATTAGTATACTGGTAAATGTTCTTACATAGAGAGGTCTTTCTCTTTCTCATAAATCTTTTAAATGTTTTCCTTCAAGTCTTATATCTTATATTTCGTTTAAAGTATTAATATGTAATAGTTCCCTCTTAGTTATTTAGCCTAGACATTTTCTTACATTGCCTAAACATTTTCTAACAATGACTTGCTTATTTTACTTATTTATTTGCCTTCCTTCTTATTTATGTATTTATTTTCTTATTTTACATTTATTCATTATCTTGGTCTATGTTCATTTTATTACTTTTTATATTTCTATTTGTACGTATTTATTTATTTATTTTTATTATTATCTTTTATGTATAATTTTAATTTTTTAGTATTACTACTTTATTATTTTAATATGTATGTTTCACTTATCTTTATTTTATACTATATTTGTATATTATTTATTTATTTATTTAGAATATATACATATTTTTTCTTTTTTTTTCATGTGAATCTTTCGGAAACAACCTCTTTATTAGTTAAAGGTAAAGCTACTTACTTCTAGATTTCCCCAAACCTCACATTCAGTGAGATTTCTACCAAAATGTTGTTGTCGTTGTATTTAATCTAAAATTAATTTAACTTGTATTAAAATTAGAATTTTATTTCAATTAAATTACTAAAATGTTTGAATCCTATTATAAATAAATTTCGTCTAATTGACTCTGAAATAATTATAGAGTTTTCTTAACGTGTTTTATAGATAACATTAGAGAAGCCATACAATGCAGGAGTTACTCATACACTGCTATACATAATTCCATCTTGTACCTTATGTTACAGGATTGTTTTGTCCCTCTTTAACCCCCACATTGTATGGCTCCTCTAACCATCCATTCATTTGGAATAAATTCATTCACTTTCTAAAAACAAGGAGTAAAATTTATTGAAAATTTTAATTAAATCTTTGTTATAGGAGTTAAAATAATTGGAAATAGTTTACTTTTGAATTTGAAATTTTATTTTAAATCAAATTAAATTCCTATTTGAAATAAGAATTTAATTTATGTAAACATCAATGGATTTATTCTAAGTTAATTATCCAAGGAGATGAAAATATTATTTTAGATTATAAAGATTAATAATTATAATCAAATATGACTTGATTGTTTTTATACATACAATTTGATTATGTGTTTATAAATTTCATATTTTAAAATATTTTTTAATAAGTGTTTGATTTTTTATGCATGTCGAGTTACACATTTGTATATGATATTTTATAAGAATTTTGTGTCTAATGGGAAGAATAAAATTAAATTATTTGTTAAAATATTAACTATATGTTGAGAAAGTGATTATTGCCTTCCATTATTTAAGAATAAAACTAGAGTTCTATTTATTATAAGGATTGTTGGGAGACTCAATATCCTTTTAGCCCCGAATATGTTTTATATTAAATTATGAGTCTTTTTAAACTAAATTTGTATAATTTGGATGAGTGACTCATGATCATATGAATTTAGAAGAAGTTTTAGGAATAGTATATAATAGATTCAAGCACATTACAAAATAGTGTCATTTACAGGGGCAAGGCATTTGCCAGTTGGAGCATTATTCCATTTGCAATGCGAAAGCTAGGAAATATAAATGAAAAACACTCCTAATGATGCTACAGTAGCAGATGATGAAGGCCTCAACATATATAGTCCTGGAATATAAAATTTGAGAGAAACTGAAACATGCAATGAAGAGTCCATAAAAGGTAGTGTATCTAAGTAGAAGGAACTAATTAGCCTTAATGTATTAGCATGTAATTCGAAGAAAGGACATGTTTCCTCATTCATTAATGAAATTATTCCTAAAAAGCCTACAAACTAGGTACTTCACACTATTGCTAGTGTTATAATTTTGTGATTGGCCAAATATGTTGTTGCAAACTTATACGGAGTTCAATACTTCTTCATTTCACTTTTTTAAAGAATTAATTTAATTTCTCCAAAGAAAAGTGTTTTCATCTAATAGATCTAGGAGTCACATGAGATGTAATTGATAAAGATGTTATTTTCCTAATTTAAGTTTAGTTAGTTTATTGAGCAACGTAAGGTCAATTAAATTTAAATAAGATACTAGCCCACTAGCATGATTCGGATAATCTTTCTTAATAGTAGTGAATGATATTATTTCAATTAAATTAATAGGAATAACCAAATAAATAGTTAAATTCATTATCTTATTTGGTTTTGATGACATATAACCAACTAGTTTTGATATTTATATTTTGTTTTAAGTAGAAATTACCTTTGTTTAGTATAGTTGATAATAAGTATTAGTGAACCAAATTTCATAGACACGTGTTATATTTAAGAAGAGTTCTCTATGTTAGATAGAAAATTTGTATGTTGTTTTGCAATTTTGTTATGAATCCCTATTGAGGATTTGATGACAAAGTTTTTTAGATATGCCAATATCATATAGATGACAAAATATAATGACATTTTAAGTTTATTAATATCTTATAAACTTTAATGGCATCAAGTAAGATGTATGTCAACACCCTAATATTATGATGTAAGAGATTGTGTCAACTAGAGCTGAAATGTATAATACCTCGATGGAATTATTCCATTCAATTTAATCTACTAAAAGCATAAATATGGACTAAAATTAATGGCATTTGTTATAGTATGATAATAATTGTCATTAGAAGAAAAAAAGATTGCATGATTTTTCTTATAAATACATTATACGATATAGATCATATATATATAAGTTCTAAATCATGCTTTTGAGTGTTTGATACTAAATTTGGATTCAACATTATTATAATGTTCAAAGCATGAAAAAAATTTTTGATTGAAATTAGTTGATTTAAATAAACAATTTGTATTTGTTGGATCAAAGAAGACTTATGCTTAACACAAGTGGTAAGAATACATAGTTAGATAATTGAGACTATCATTTATGCCATAGTGGTTAAATCAACATAAAGAGAATTATAAAGTTCCATAATAAGATACATGTGTCCTTTTGATTATGAGTCATATGAAACTTATGATACTTGTTTGTTAAAATATAACTAAATGAAGCTTTAACGCAAGGATGATGATGGTATTGAATTGTTAAATTTTATACATATGATATGTTAAACATAATAATAATTCATAAAAGGATGATACTTGTATTTCATTATATTTATTAATGAATTTTGTATGATATATTCAAATGTATTAAAGGAAATATTGATTTAAATGTTTAAAATTTTAAATTATTTAAATCTAAGTAGAAATTAAATATTAAGAATGCCAAAATATTTTAATGAGATTAATAAGTTGAAGTATAAAATTTTCAATTATTTATAAGGAATGAGATTCTTCAGTGAATACCTTCAAAAATAAATTCTATAATACTTCCTTACTATTATAGAATATTAACATATTGTATTTTTCTTCTCGTATAAATCCTTACTATTATCATATATGAAATATTGCATTTTTCTTCTTACACAAATCCTTATTATTATAGAATTTATTGTACGATGCAATATTTATTTCTTGTATAGTTACACTAACTAAAACAACTTACCTTTGGCTTTTCCAATTAAATCAATTATCAAGGTTTCATATTAAGTATGAAATAGTAAGACTTTGGAAGAGGCAAATTTGATGATTTTGGAATGTAATGCATAATTGAAGTATGTGTTATTTAATAAGTTTAGAACTAAATTGGATAATAGAAAGTTATAAAATATCTAAAAGATTGGATATAATTTTACATAACCCATTGAATAAAATTTTTGTTTTAATGAACATTTACAGAAGAGGTTCTCAAGATAAGTTGCGGGAGTAAGATAAAATTTGAAAGGTCTAAATTTCTTAAGAATACATCTAATTAGAACAAGTGCCTTTATTGATACATTTAATGTATAGCTAAAAAATTATGAGACATTGAAATATTCACTTTCATAATCAATTTAAAGAGTTTGTTTTAAAGATGATTATGAACTTTTTCATGTCTACAAGAAGGTTAGTGGAAGAACAGTTATCTTTCTTAGAAGGAATATATAGAGATATCTTACCCATAGAGAGAATAATAAATTAATTTTCAACTATTGAATATTTAATAGTTCAAGAGCACCTCTTATGGGATATAAAAAAGGTAATAACTTAATTACGGGAATTAAATCTGTAATGATGGATACAAAAGTTATTTACTTATTCTAAATCTGAGTATATAGAAAATGTACTAAAAGTGTTTAGTATTTGAGATTGTATGATACTTGTGAAGTATTAAATATATCCATTATTCTATATATAAGTTCATATTTTTGTTCAAAATTATATGGAAATTAGCTTTCAAAGTAAATACTTATTAAGGTATATTTTACTTAGAACAATATTATTTTCATATTGTAAAGTTTCCAATGTAGAATTAATTACTAATCAAGCCAAAATACAATTTTCACTTTGTGAAAATGATTAATTGTATCAAGAAGTTCTTTAGTAAACTCTATATAGTTTATTACATTATTCAAGACAATAATGTATCTATGTATTTAGACAGTACCTCTTAATTATGATGATAATTGAGAAGAAAGTTGTAAATTTAAACAAGTGCTTATTTTAAAGAATCTTTTAGAATTCTCTCACTAAATTACTACCTTAGCAATAAAATGATTGTTATATAGATATATGGTATAAGATACTAGAACAGTTGGCTTAGTATAAGTGAGAGATTATTGATTTATGCTCTACATTTTGGTTGTAGTTTAGTGACATAATTATTTAAAGACATTTTAGTGACATAATTATTTAAAGACATTCTTTATCATATACTTATTCAGATGTATATAATGAAGTCTATAGGGTAAATACATATGAAATTGAAATTATAATGAGATCATAATTATGAGATTCATATTATATTTATGTATTATCCCTAGATTGTTCCTAGTCACTGTTTTATTAAGATTGGACATTAATATAATGTAAAAATAGTTGCACACATTATGTTTTTTCCCAATGAAGTGTTTAATCTCATAAACTAAAGTATGGAGATGTTCCATTGTTTTCTATTAGTATTGATTCGGAAAATTCTTAGCCAAGTTGGAATGACACTTTGTAAAATAGTTTATAAATTTTATTAATAAAATCAATTAAAAATAATAGAGAACTAGCCAATTGGACTCTAATTAAGGAGACATTAATTTCATGCTCTATATCTAATCAGAATATTATACGATAAATTGATTAAATTATAAAAAAATTCATGCATAAAAAGATTAGTTAAAATCGCATTGACATTCCTAAATATTTGGGTAGTCATAATGCATTATTAGGTACCAATCTTAATATATGGATATGAATTATTTAATTATAGAATTAAAGATGAATTAAAGAACTTTAATTTATCTAATCCTAGAAAGGAGTTAGTGTTATTAATATATATCCACTACAATATATTAAGGAACCTAATGAGTCACACATAAAGAACAAGTTAAAGAGAGAAAAAGTTATTTATTCATATTTCACTTAATTGTAAAGTTTAAGAAACTTTGAGATTAAATATGAGGTATTAAATAAATAAGGAATAATATCCTCTTCAGACCTAATTAGTATTTAATTATAATTAGTTGATATTTTAGTTAAAATTTAATTTAAATTATAATTTTATTTCAATTAAATTACTAAAAGGTACAAACCTTATTATAAAAAGGCTAGTACTTCTTAACTATGCCTGTATGTAATATTTATAGAGTCCTCTCAACATATTATGTAAATACTACTAGAGGTCGAATAGGTTCACAAACATGGTAGTTAAGATTAACGAGAGATGGTGCGTGTCGAAAACACTAGAAAATAAAAGTTAACTCAGTTATAATAAACTTGCATTAGTGGTAAGAAAGGATTATATCTATAGAAAAGAGTCTAATTAGCTTTTGTAATGAACAAATTAGTGCATAGAATTGGGTAGAAGGAAGTTTGTTTAAATTCAATTAATGTAATAGAATAAAATTAACTTATGGAAGACAAACCAAATAAAAAAAACAATTGCAAGGATTAATCACTGGGTTTTTAATCCAAATCTCAATTCAATCTTAACCTTTATATAAATGTGCATAATCAATAATAATTTTGTTCTTGTACCTCTCTTTAAAATTATTAACCGTAGATTAACAATAAGCTCTATTAATCTTATTTTTCCCTTAAATTGTAACTAGTTAAGATAAGCTCTTTAATTAGGTCTAGTAATCAAATAATCCAGAACAAACTATCTAGATTTAGCATGAAATTCATATTATAGATTAGGAAAATATTTTATCTAAGCAATAATCACACAAACTCAAATCATTTAAATTATGTTATATTGTCCTTAATGATGTACAACCATTACTTTACCACACAAGAATTAAATTCACAGTAATGATAGATTGTAATCAAAATTTTGGTGAGAATCCATGCATGAATAATCTAATAGGCCTGTCTAAATCATTCATGCATAAATCCTAAACTTTAAAAATAGAATAATATAGTCAATTCCAAAGGATATTTAAAAACAACATCACTAAGACTAATCAATGCCCAAATATATTAACTAGTCTCGATAACCCTTTTAAAGTTGAAAGTAGAAGATTAGCACTCATAACTCTCAAAAGGGAAAGGAGTATGTCTCCTTTTATATATCCAATCTATACATAATGGCCTCCTAATTGCCCTTTTATAATATATAATTAGGGCTGCATGATTATACACAGTTAGCTACATAAACGTGTAGGTGCCATACATGTCAATTTTCTAGAAATTGTGGAGTTACAAGTTCACAGTTGGATACATAGGTAAGATATATAGTGGTGCTTCTCACTTACATGGCCATATAGGTCTACATATATGAGTGTAGCCCTCTACATATGCATTTAGGTCACAAATATGATTAAAATAGTGTCTTTGAGTTTATACACATTTTTAATGGCTTAAATAGTTCCAAATACTTCTGTGTGTTTCACATAATAAGCATGTACACTTCTACATTGGTCTGTAAGTTATAATGAATCCATTTCTTCCATTCTTTGGCCCATTTTCACCCTAACTCATCTTCTTTTCACTCAACAACGGAAAATAAGACCAAATATTAGTAGAACTAAACCAAGGATGTGAATTTAGCTCATTTTGGTTCGTTTTCCTCTAAATTGTTCGTTTTCCTCTAAATTGTACCTAAAACAAAATATTAACCAAAATAAGTATCTTAAACACAGTATACACATTAATCACTAATAAGTGCAACGTAGCTCATAAAATAAAGAATGACTATATCATTTTCATATTGATGAATTTGGTTAAAATGTGGTCTCAAGTACAATATCAAAGCCAAGTCAAGATTTACATGTTATGAAGGTGACACATGAAAAAAAGACAATGCGACTGATATGGATGTGTTAATCTAAAAGGCTCAAAATCTCACTAGTTTATGTCTACCTATTATTCACTATTCTTCTAAAGGAAACATACATTGACCAATCATAAAGGTAAAAATGTATGCCTAAGTTGCTACAATTTGTCTAGTTAATTTGAATCTTTAATTATAAGTGTAAAATCCTAAAAGCAATAGAAAAATAGAGAATTTTTTAAATAAAAACATGCAAAAAGAACTTAAGAACACACATAAGAACTAAATTCCCCTCTCTACAATTACATCTTATATTATTCCTAATGTAACATTAAATGTAAGAGTTGTATCATTTAATAAAAACTACAAAAATGTAAAATAAAATGAACAAACTCCCCTTGGATCGCCTCCTAAGTAGTGCCTTTATTTACTATTGTTGGCTTAACTCTATGCTTTTTTCAT
The DNA here is from genome assembly GCA_025594535.1 of Erythroxylum domingense. NCBI lineage: Eukaryota > Viridiplantae > Streptophyta > Magnoliopsida > Malpighiales > Erythroxylaceae > Erythroxylum > Erythroxylum domingense. The sequence goes on along the minus strand of JANQBM010000009.1, from coordinate 10,888,175 downwards.
CACGTGATAAAATTTTGATCTTCAGGTGTCACCACTTTCGCATTCTCCATTTGAAATTCTTCATGAAGTGACTTTAGACAATGACCATTCACCTTAAATATCTTCCTTGACTCTGATTCTTTACTGCACCATAGGGAGAAACATTAGACACTAGAAAAGGACTAACCCAACAAGAATGCAACTTAAGTAGAAACAGTTTAACTCTAGAATAGTAAAAAAGCACTTTATGTCTAACAATAGAGCTTTTCTTTGAAATCATCTTACTAAGGGAAGCTTTATTCTTCTCCTTAGTTAAAATTGCTTTGAATTTATCTTTGCACTCTCTCTTAAAAACATCATGTGCTAAAAGTTCAATCATATTAATCGCAAAAATTCAACGGTCATCTTAGGGGTGTTTCATCGCATAAAAAATATTAAAATGAATAACTTTCCCTTTAAATTTTATTATGAGGGTGCCCTTATAAACATCTATCTTAGTTTGGGTTGTGCTAAGGAACAGTCTCCCTAGTAATATAGGTTTCGGATTATAAGAAGTATCATCATCCATATTCACTTCAACCTTCAAAAAAGTCTACCAGATCTCCTTGTTTGACTTTTCTAACTAACTAGACAAAGGTGGAGGGTTATTCTTATCCACGTTTGGAGATTCAACATTTACCTTTGAACTAAATGAGGTATCCCTTTCTTTTTCAAACTCCTTTTTAATTTCCTTTTCACTAGCCATCCTTTATGTGATTGCACTAACATTCTTTAGATTTATCTCATGTTGTAATGGAAATTTCCTATAGTTTTAGCTTTTAAATAGTTGATAGCAACTTCCATTTGACTTATCTAGTGCTCCAAATTTTGAATACTAGACCTTGTCTCCTGAAATTAAGCTCTTGTCTACTAGTGAAACTATTTTACATCCTACTATAATTGCAAAGTGTCAATAGGAAAAGAATTAGCCATATCTTCCAGTGATATACTTGAATTAAAGGAGGATGTTTATTATTTAGGTTGAAATTGATATACACTCTATGACCAATTTGGGAATTAGTTATGTTGTCTATTCCTTATATGACTTATGATCAGGTGATCTCTCCAACTTGAGTTATAGGTTTGGGAATATGGATTGTAATTTTGGGGAAAGTTTCCTCCCATAAGATTAACTTACTCTATGTTTCCCTGTTGTAAAGCTATGCACTCATATGTTAGATGGTTTATGTTAGCATATATCCCATAAACTCTCACCTGTGCCTACACTATAACAAATTTTCTAATAAAGATGTTAGTTCATCTAAACAATGTTACATGGATGAATTGTTTACCTCATTTACTCTACAAACATTATTGCAAATGACAAATTGTTGAGTGTTTTCTACTATTGAGCAAAATTTAGATCCAATAAAACCCTCAATATCTACCTATATAAGGATCATAAACTTGTAGTATTAAAGATGTCAAACCTACAAGGAAATAGTTAATACTAAGTGAACCTAACTTTGTCTAAGGTATAAAAACATGATATGAATGAAAGTGAATGGTAGAAACTAAAACAATCAAATAAAATTAAGCACTTAACCAACTAATAATTGAGTTATCATAGTTATGCAAGGATAATCAAGGATGAAGCTTCAGATTCATTATATTGTTATTTTGCTCCCTTAACCACTATTGATTCAATTGGGTGTCAATCTTAAATTTTCGAAAGGTTTGATTACTCTCTATCAAGAACTAATCATTTAACCCTAATTGATTACGAAATTCTAGATTTTGCAATCTCTCAATTCACAAAAACTTCCTAATATTTTCAGCAATTTCTTAAGAGATCTATTGAATAATTAAGTTTTCATATAAGATCTCTCTTCTTATGATTATCAATTTAATATTTTCATGACCTATTAACTCACCAACTCTCATTGACCAACCTATTCTAATTACTTTTGACTCACTCTCTCAATTTATTGTCAAAGTATAAACATACCCAACTCTGACAACGTAGAATATTATATTGAAATAAATAACAATCAAGTCTTAAAATAACTAAAAAACAATTCCTAATCTGAAAATTAGAACATTATAAATGTAAATAGCATCTTCAAATCCATTTTATACATCATGTTTAATAAAAATAAACAAAGGAAAGAAAGAAGAACTTGATCTGGACTGAATCTGGAAAATCTACCACTCTCCAATGCTTTACGTGATCTTCCTTCTTTGATCCCAATTTGGTACTGTAGAGGCTGCCCTTTTCTGGAGTCATTATGTTCTTTTATAGTAATAGTGGGGGTTAATTCTAGGGCTTACACGTCATTTGGTTCTAAAAATGCCCCTAACATCAAAACAGATGGAAAATTTCGTGTCTAGAAAGTGTCTATCACAATCATGACACTGGAGGAAAAACTACCTATCATGATCGTAACATTGGATACATGATCTTGACACTAGAGGAGAACCTTCTGTCACGACCGTGACATTGCATGCATGATTATGACCCTGCCTTATAACCCATACACATTCTAGCTTCCTTAATTCTTCACTTATTTGGTTTTACTCAATAACAAACACATCAAACACCTCAAGAAACACAAGATTAAGATAAAAAATCTCTCTAAACCATATAACGTTTAAAACATAAACAAACTATCACATTAACATAATTTTAAGGCTATATATGTAATGATCATCTAATAGACACCTATAAACACACTAAACACCTGTTAAAACATAATATAAACTATGCCTATCAACATCTTCACGCTTAAATTTTTTCTTGTCCTCAAACAAAAACACAACACAAACTCAAACAATCCAAACATAAACGTATACATTAATGCAACATGAACTAATGAGACAAAGGCATCTAACTTCATGAAACCAATTTAACTGCAGACAATAATCATTAAAGTTGTTCCAATATATTAACCTATACAATTCATAGCTAACAATTTTTTAAAACATTAACATCATGCTCATTCACCCAAAGCACTTGTACATATACATTGATAATTAGTATCCAATCAAAATTGAAACTATCATTAAGTAACTTTTTATGAAAATTCTTGTTATTTTCAAGGATCAGTAGGATTTATTTATTAAAATACTACTTTTTAATTTTCTTTATCATTAACCTAGTCTTTTGACGCAAAGGAAAACACCTTGTTATGAATGTCCCCAGTTACTTAACTAGGCCATGTTTTATTAATTTGTTTGGTTGGAATGTCATTCTGTCCTTTTGACACAAGGACAAACATTTTTTCATAAATGTCCCCGGTTACTCAGCTATATCACATTCTCAACTGGCTACTAGCTCTATTCATAACATAAGGCCAGCAAAATAGTTATTTATTTAAGAAACACACTTTTTATCACATTTCATATAGCCTACCTCGTTTCTTTTTATTCAATCATCCTCGTGAAAAATTACCTATGATGCTAACTCATTCAATTGACTTATAATTATAAATGTATATGACAATTTCCTAAGGTTGATAAACTAACTTCATATCCGAATTAACATGCATATTTAACTAAAGATACTTAAAACATAAAATTCACAAGCTAATATGCCTTTACGAATTCAATAACTATATTCAAAGTTAAACTACTTCCATCAAGTTATCGCCATTGACACATTGACACAATTCACACATATGCTCACACCATGTCAGCTTAATTAAAAACTAACAATGTGGTATGAAAAATTCACACTCGTGATGACAATGTTATTGTAAACCTTCCCACACTTGGATAACACATTGTCCTTAATTTGAGGGAATAAACACCATATATATAAAAATAACAAGATATAACATAAAAAAAAGGTAAGAGCATGAAACTCATTAAGGTGATCGAGGTGGTGACAATGTTGGAACACCTTGAGTTATGAAGTATTTATAAATCCTCTTAATTTCACGTTGTTGTCATCATTATTCTTGTGCCATCTCATTTAACAGTTCATTATTGTTCGAAACCGTATTGAGAACCTTCTCCCATCCTGCTTCTTCCTTAACCTTAGTCTCTTCACTAGTTAAGTCTTTATTTTTTGTTGAGGTCATGTGAAGCTTGAACTAGTTTGCCCTATCCTGTGTTTCACATGTGTTTTGGAACTGACATCTTCAAGTTCCATCTATTGGACCATCAAGATCTCAATTCTCCTTAGATGGTGGTGATTAAGAAACTCAAGTAAACAACGGTTAGTCCATCAACACTTACACCATAATAATCAACAATTGTGGTAACCAGTTATCCCATGCCAAGATAACTGCTTCTTTTCTTAAGAGTAGTAATTATAGTATTAAAGATAAGAGTGATTGTGCAAAATTTAACATTATTATTCATACACTAGAAAATGAATAATTCTTTCATAGAAAATTTGTTACTTTCAGATTTATCAAAAATAGTGTGACATATAAACTTATGAAGTAACAAATGTTTGGGACTACAAACAACATTACTATGGATATTCCTAACATTAAAGTCACCCAAACCTGTTAATTGGGTCCAATACCTTTTGGCACAAAAATTATCATGTGAATCAATTATGTTTGAATCCAAAAATCCACTAATTTCACACAAAACATCATAATTCAATTGATATGGTTGACCCCATAAACAAAACCAAAATTCATTTAGGTTTTGCAACTCAAATTGAAGAGAAGTATAAAATTCAAGTGTTAATTCTTCATAGACAACAAAGTTAAAATTAATAACTTGTCCTATTGAATTTTACTAAAATTCTCAACCTTATCTTTCAAACCAAGATTGTCCAAGATATCAAAATCAAAATACCTAGGCACACAAACACTTCTAGAGTGAATGGTTTGGAATCTAAAACTTTCATCTTATGAATATATTAGAAAAGGTGTTCCAAATTTCGCATCCCTATTCCATGTACCTCGCCTCGCTACTTACGATTTTCGTTTTAGTTGTGAACATTTGGCAGTTTGGTTGATTCTTGGTCCCATTATTAAACATAAATCTACAAAATTGATCAAAACTAATACACCAACACTACCCAAAAAATTCTTGTGGAAATCAGTCAAAGAATGCAAGATTTATGTGTAAAATGCAAAATATGGGAAAGAGGGAGGCATGTTTGATTGAAAGATGCAAGAGAAACAATTAAAATTGATTGGGGTGTTACGTAATGAAAAAGTTTTTAATATTTTTGACCTTGATATTTTCGCAAGCACACGGGTCATTCGCGTATTACCTAAGGTATCGTTCTCACGAGTAGGATTAATCTAATCCTAAAATATAAGGCTTGACTAAACTTTGCAATAATTCAAAGTAAACAACTAATGCAGAAATTAACCAATCAAACAATCAATATCAATAATTTAACTCATAAAATATAAACAAAATAGCAATTTTGCATAACTAAATCTAGAATCAACTTAGAAACTATCAATTGAGAGAAAGGGGGTTTCAATCCGAAATTAATTAAAATCTAATCAATTATCAAATTATTGAATGATCGGGTCTAGACGATCTTAGGGTGGATTACTCTCTCTCGAATTATAATCTTTAACCCTAATTTATAATCCCTAATTTAAATTATGGAATTGTAATCTCACAATTTCCAATTTACCCAAAACCTAAATTAGTTCTAAATTTGTCTAATAACCTACTAAAAACTTATGCTCGATCTCTCGTTACACGATTTTATAGGTTTAATTCAATTCTTATCTATCAAACTACCTAACTCTCGATAGCCCAATTTCATGATATTCACTTGGTTCACCCTCTTAGTTTATTACTGAATTATTAAGCACAGATATTTAATCATAAATAACTCAATGAAAATAAATTAAATTAAACTTCATTAATCTCAAAGATCAAAATCCCGAAGGTGAGTTTAGACAAATCGACATTCATCAAAAAATATTCTCAACGATTATCCCAATTCTATGCATCAACAAAATTGAAATAAAAATGGAAATACTGTCGAAACGAACTCATGAAGGCAGCAACTATGAGAAACCACCTGCTCTAGGAAGTACTTCGCATCAAGCTTCTTCTCCGTGTCTCTCTTCCTCCATCTCCTTCCTCAAATCTCTCGATATGGTCTCTAGGGTTTTAGAATTGACTGATGTAAAAAGGCTCCTTCCTCTATCTCTTAATGTTCTATTTATATCTTAAAAGCCCTAGGGTTGATTTGGGATCGAAACAGTCTGAAAAATGCTGCAAAACTTGACATTTTCAGTTGTTTTTTGATCTGCCTGACGTAGGCCACAATCGTGGCCCTACCTGCCACGATCGTGACTAGCGCCTAACCCTTTCTGTCACGATCGTGGCCTGGTTCAAAGCTCTCTGTCACGATCGTGACCAAAATGGCACGATCGTAGCCTAGGTCTTGATGGCTCGCCTCTTTCTATCACAATTGTGGCCTATTGTGACATGATCATGGGCCATATTTTTGGCCCCAAACTCTTCAAAACTTCTCCGTTCTTGATTGTTTACCTTGAAACACTAACAAACACATCAAGGTACCTCAGAAATATAACATTTAAGCTCAAAGATTCATATTAACCCATAAAAAACAATTAAACACATAAACTAACACAATTAAAACCCAAACACACACTAAACACTAAAATTAATGCAAATCATAACTATCAACATCCCCACACTTAAACATTTGCTTGTCCTCAAGCAAACAAAACAGCAAACACACAACATACAATGCAATAATGAGGCAATGGCTTTAACTTCATGAAATAAATTTAATCTTAAACACAATCATATAAGTTATATCTAATCATTAACATGCAAAATCTATGTCTAGGGGCTTTGAACTAAATATACAATTTAATCGAGATCTAAATGTTAATTTATTCACCCTTTTCAATTGTACATATACATTAATAATTCTTTAGTCCTTCAGACTCTATAACTGTTCCTACGTATATTTTTATGAAAAGTCAAGCTTATTGCAAGTCCGGTAGGTTTTATTAAGGAAACATAAAATTTTTTTTTATTTTTAAACATAGACTTAGTCTTTTTAAGCGGAGGCAGACATTGGTAATGAATGTTGATCTGGTTATTCAACTAAGTCATGTTTTTATTAAAAAACTTGGTTGAAATGTCATTATAGCTTTTTGACGTGAAGGCACACATTTGTGATACGTTTCGATCCAGTTACTCAGCTATATTATGTTTTCAACTGGATATTAGCTCTATTCGTAACCCGAAGGCCAGTAGAATAGTGATTTATTTAACAAAAAGTACTTTTATTTTATTTTATTACTTTTTATAGCCTACCTCATTGTTTAAGCTACTCATGTCCATAAAAAATACTAGTTAAGCTATTTAAGTTGAAAGGCCTCAAATTATGAATGAATGTGACAACCTATAGGGTGTTAAATTTACACTAAATCCTAATTAAACTGTATATTTATCCTAGGACTCCTAATTTACTAATTTTGTGAGCTAATGATTATTTACAACTTAATAGATTATATTTAAAATTAAATAAATTTCACTCCATCTAAGCCATTGACACATTCATACAGTTCACAAAATGCAACCTAATAACTATCA
>JANQBM010000009.1:10855103-10880548 GCA_025594535.1 Erythroxylum domingense | reverse complement strand
GACACATTCATACAGTTCACAAAATGCAACCTAATAACTATCATATAATATGCAAAATTCCGTTCAAAAGAAAAACACATAATCCTTCCCCACACTTGAACAACATATTGTTTTCAATGTGAGACAGGAACACATATAAAAGAAAAGAAAAGACATAAATTCAAGTAGACAAAAAATAAATTAAAAATTAAAAGTTAGAACTAAAGGTTAATTTGGAAAAGAAAAATAAATTGAGTTAGACACAAATCTTATGGAGATGGAGGTGGTGATGGTGTCAAAGGCGGCAATTAAATGCCCTAAGCATTGAAATACTTGTGGATCTGATGGATATCCCAGCTCTAGCATCTTTATGTTTGGCCATGTCTTTTATAATTCTCGTGTTCTCCATAAGTGTCTTGTTAGTTTCAGAGATCGCATCCAAAACTTAGAGCCTTGCTCTTCTTCCTCTTCCTTGGATTCTTCACTGGACTCTTCTGCTTATCGAGGTGGCGTTGAGCTCGAACTCACCTGACTAGCCTTGATTTGGACATGTTTCTTCTGGCTAATATCCCTAAGTTTCATGTTATGGGACTTAAGAACTTTAGCCCACTATAAGTGAAGATGGTTTAGGAATTACGGGATATGAATAGTTAACCCCCTCTGTTCCACTCCATAATATTCTCAATGGCAGACACTATATACCCCATTCCTAGATTGTTGCTCCTCTAATGCAACGTCGCAACAATGGCATTCAGCATATGTATGGATGTGCAGACTAGAATACCGTAGTCCATGCACCACAACATAGAAAGTTGCTTTATGGAACCCTTGTTAGTTTCGGTTTGGTCAAAAACTAACTGACATATAAATTTGTTCAGCAATAAGTGTTCGTGCGACCTTATGATGTTGTTATGAACATTCTTCGAATGAAATTGCTCAATTCTAGTAAGCTCATTCTAGTATTGAGAAGGATGAAAATTCTCATGATGATCGATGATGGAGGATTCGAGGAATCCATACATCTTATACATGATTTCTACATTTAATTCATAGGCTCGTCCTCCCAACTAAACCACAGTTCTTTGGGATTCTTAGGGTCATAAGTCAAGGAAGTGAAAAATTCCAATGTGAGCTCCTGATAAATAAGAAATTGGAATCATATGAATTGGGCCCCTGGATCCTCTCAAGTGTGTCAAACTCAAAGCATCTTGGAACTACAATTTGCCTAGCACTAAAAGATCAAAAACGAGTACCTTCCTCCTCAGTATAGATTGGGAAGGGTGCACCAAAGTTTGCTGTTTGGTTTTGTCTCCCACGTCTCACAACTTGCTGTCGTCCATATGGCTCCCATCGGGCTGATTGTTTAATGCGTGGTATAATTGGGTAGAATTTGGAAGAATTTAGGGGTTGAAGAAAAATTTTACAGAGATGTCAGAGCTTTTGTGATTTTGAAGTCTAGAGAGATAAAGTTAAAATGAAAGTGAATGTAAAAGTAAAGTTAGAACTGAATATATAGGTGGTTAAAAGTGTAAAATGGTTTAAAAAATTTAAAGAATTCATGTCCCCTCTTTATTGCCCAATCATAGGCCACGTTCGTGGCCTACGACTTTCCCACACTTTTCTTGATTTTCTTTTTTGTTTTTTTCCAATCTTTTCAATTTCACTTCTTGATTCTTTTGTAGCCCCTTTTTACCTCTCTTTACTTGCTTGCTCAATTCCTCCACTTTATTCTGAAATCCTATTCCTTCTTGATTTTATTTGAGAAAAAAATAATCCTAACTATGGAATTCAAACGTTTTAATAAAAATAAACAAGAAACTAATTTTTTCATGGGTTGCCTCCCATTTAGCACTTCTTTTAACATCGATAGCGACACTCTTTCTTTAGAAACTTAGCCGGGATCAATTATGACCGGCTTGCTTCCACTCTTTTTGTTTAATATCAGTTTTGTAGCTTGTAAGTAAGCTACAAATTGCAACATAATTAGAAGGACGATGTTGATAACATTATGAAAACCAATTAAGCTCAATAATGTCCTTCTTTCAAGTTAACTACCAACAAAACAAGGAATAACAAAACTCCTTGAATCTTCTATTAAATCCAACAGTTTGTCCTGTACGAAGGTAAGTTGCTCTCTTTCTTCCTTAATCACCTTCGTCTGCTCTGCTTCTTCCACTTCATTAATAGAGACTATCATAGCTTCTTCAAACTTGATGTCTATTGTAATTTGTTCTTCATCCTCTTGTTCATTATAAAATTCGAACACATCAATTATCCTGAATGAGTTACTATCCTTCGGATTCTTAAATACATAATTTATATTGAATGTCACTTGGTCATCATTAATCCAAAATATTGGGTTCTCTTCATAGACATCTACCCAAGATTTTTCGAACTTCAAATATGTTATGTCAGGAACTGGTGAATAAAAGGGAGGTTTGACATTCTTTTCTTCATCTTCTTCATTAATTTCTTAGTCTTTTATAAGGTAGGGTTTAGCCTGATTTCTCACTGGTTCTTCTAGCTCTACCCATTCCTAAGTGTAATAGCCTGACATGGCTTTATTGAATTTATATTCATGCTATGTAGATAGTTTTTCATGCTTTGCCTACAAAGTTCTCTAGAAAGTTGACCTATTCGAACCTCTAGATTATGAATAGAAGAGGCATGATCTTCTTCTACTTGCTTAAACTTCTCTTCCAATCTCTTCTGGTTCTCTTCCATATCTGTTAGCTTATCCATGATTTTGTCTAGTTTAGAATCCTATGAACTGGATTCATCCTGTTAAAATTCAAATAGGTCGTGATGTCCCATATGAGTACTTAAATTGTTGGACCAAAAGAAATCTGGGTGATTTTGTCACCCCAAAGTGTATAGGTTCATATAAGGATGATGATTTTCCCAACCAAATTGGGGCTCATTGAATTCCACAAATGTCCCTTACTCCATATACCTCCATGATCGTTCTTTTTATCTCTTCTTCACATTCAATTCTTCAGATGTCTCATTCTCACTCGAAGATGCTTTAATGTGTTGCTACTTTACACCCAAAATTTTTTTGAATAATTAATTTAAAAACAAAAGATAATGGAAAATTCTTAGACTAAAGAACTAAACTAATCGCCTCCTTGAAAACGACGTTAAAAACTTGGTTGATTTTGTTACGCTATGAAAAAGTTTTAATATTTTTAACCTCAATATTTTCGTAAGCGCACAGGTCATTCGTATGGTACCTAAGATATCGTTCTCATGAGGAGGGTTAACCTAATCCTAAAATCTAAGGCTTGACTAAATTTTTCATTAATTCAAAGTAAACAACTAATGTAGAAATTAACCAATCAAACAATCAATATCAAGATTTTAACTCATAAAAATTAAACAAAATAGGAATTTTACAAAACCAAATCCAGAATCAACGTAGAAACTACCAATTGAGAGAAAGGGAGTTTTAATCCGAAATTAATGAAAATATAATAAATTATTGAATTATTAGGTCTAGACGGTCCTAGGGTGGATTACTCTCTCTCGAGTTATAATCGTTAACCCTAATTTATAACCTCTAATTTAAATTATGGATTTTTTTAATCTCTCAATTTTTAATTTACCCAAAACCTAAATTAGTTTTGAATTTGTCTAATAACTTACCAGAAACCTATGCTCGATCTCTCGTTACATGATTTTACTGGTTTGATTCAATTTTTTTCTATCAAACTACCTAACTCTTGTTAGCCCAATTTGATGATATTCACTTGGTTCACCCTCTCTGTTTATAACCGAATTATTAAACACAAATATTGAATCACAAATAACTCAATAAAAACACAATATATCAAAATTCATTAATCTCAAAGATTAAAATCCCGAAGGTGAGTTTAGACAAAATCTACATTCAACAACAAATATTCGTAACAACTATCCTAATTCTATACATTAATAAAATTGAAATAAAAATGGAAAATATTGTCAAAACAGACTCGTGGAGGCAGCGACTGTAAGAAGCCACCTATTTTAGGAAGTACTTCGCTTCAAGCTTTTTCTCCGTGTCTCTCTTCCTTCATCTCCTTCTTCAAATCTCTCGATATGCTCTCTAAGGTTTTATAATTGACTGATGTAAAAAGGCTTCAAAGGCTCCTTCCTCTATCTATTAATGTTCTATTTATATCTTGGAAATCCTAGGGTTGATTCGATGTCGAAAATGTCTGAAAAGTCCTGTTAAACTTAACTTTTTCACCTATATTTGTGTTTGCCCGATGTAGGCCACAGTCATAACCCTGCCTGCCACGATCGTGGCCAATGATATTAGTGCATTAGTATATGTTTTTCTAAGTAATTGGCATGTGTTTTCATAATTGTTGATTATTGTTGTAGTTTAGGATTCATTTTGTATGTTTTCGTTTAGTTTGATTTCCATTATTGTTCTTTTATGTTTGATATTAATTTAGGGTAAGAATTGGCTTTTTTTTATGTAAGAAGGAAGATGGAGCAACTTAGAGATTGAACTAGAGATCAAAGAGGAGAAGACAAGAGGATTCTATCTGCTGCCAATTCCCAAGATCGTGGGAATCATGTCAATACTCACGATCGTGAGAATTACAATTTAAGACAATACAGGGGGCTTCATTAAACTTAGAGCTTTTAGACTATTAAAGCATAATTAAGCCTCCATCTTGAAAGAGAGATGAAACCGTTCTATAGAAACACCATCCTTGAGTGAAGAACATATGTTTGGAGCTTTGAGGAAGGATTGAAGTCAAGGATCATCATCAAGATTGGAGAAAATAGCACATCAACACCAAAGTTTCCAGATTTTGGAAAAGAAGAGAAGGAGTTTCCTTATTCAATTTTCTGTCAATTTTACTTCTTCTATTATTTGTAAAATGTATTGTTTGAATATTGATGATGTATGGAGACTATGACTGGTTGATTTTATTTTAAGGATTGCTTTTGAACTATTTTGTTAGAACTCTTATTTTATTGAATTGAATGAAGTTGTCTTTGATGATTGTTGATTTTATTTGTGTTCTTGCAATAAATCAAAAGAGTGAGTAAGATTAATTGTGTAAGATTGTACAACGAGAGTCGGTAGCCTATAAATATACAATCATCACGTTAATTGATTAGTTAGAAGAGAGATCTTAATGAATTCAATTGATTACTCATAGGACAGTTTAATAAGTAGTTAAATCGATAGAGTCATTAGGTAGGTTAAGAGATCGTCCAATTGATTCCCTTAAATTTGATTAGGGACAATTAATTACACCTTGAGAGAGGGTAGTTAATACATTCAGAAATCTAGGGTGAGACACAATTCAATTAATAAAATAGGAGGGAGACAAAATAAGGAAAAAAGTAATCTATAGTCTTTAGATTCTTGAATTTCGATTTTTCAGCACTTTGGTATTGTCTATTGCTTTTTGTTAGTCTTTTAATTTAAATTTAATTTTTTAGATTATTTGCATTAAACAATTTGATTTCTTAAACAAAGTCTTGTCTAAATTAAGTGGTGTCTGGGCATCAATCCTTGTAGGATCGATATTCGCTCTTTTTAACTACAAGTCAAGACTCGTTCACTTGTAGTTGTTTGAGTGTAAAATTAGTAGATTGTATTATATAATTACACTAAACAAGTTTTTAGCACCGTTGCCGGGGATTGATTATTTAGCATCTTGTTTAGTTTATATTACTTTCATTTAAGAATTTTTGATACTTTTCCTTATGTATTTGCAGGTGCATGAACATAAGGAGCATGCCAAGATCGACATGAATTAGTAAAAAAAAGTTTCCTGATAGTACAAGACACATTAAGACATCTTAGAGTGAGAATGAGACATCTGAAGAGGTAGATGCCAATAAGAAATGGAAAGAACAATAATGGAAGATAGATATTATAGGGAGCAAGGAATTTTTGCGAATTACAATAAGGTACAGTATGGTTGGGAAAGTAACGATCCTTATTGGAACATGTACACTACGGGGTGGCAGAACCACCTAGATTTTTATTGGTCTAATAATGTAAGTACTCACATAAGACATCAAGACCTATCTGAATTTCAACAAGATCGACTTGGATCTTTAGAGAAAAAATGGACAAGTTGATCGATGTTTTGGGTTCCAAACTGGCAACTCGAGAAGAGAACTAGAAGAGGATGTTTGTTAGTTAGGAGGAAAGTCAAAAGAGGATGGATGCAAAGTTTGATCAAATTATGAAGAATCATGCCTCATCCATCCACAATATGGAGATTCGAGTAAGATAACTTTCCTATAAGTTTTGTAAAAGAAGTGTGGAAAACCCTCTGAGAAATATGGAATTATACCAACGAGAGCAATATGAGGCTATCAGACTTAAGAATGGGGAACAGCTAAAAGAACCAGTGGAACACCAAGTTAAACCTACCTTATAGAAGACCAAGAAATCAAGAAAGAGGATGAAGAAAAGGATGACAACCCTCCCTATTATTCACCAGCTCTTAATATATCATATGTGAACATCGAAAAATCTTGGGTAGATGTTCGTGAAAAGAACTCTATCTTTTGGATTGATGATGATCAAGTGACATTCAATATGAATGATGCATTTAAGAATTCAAAGGATAGTAGCTTATTCAAGATAATTGATGTGTTCAAATCTGATGAAGAACAGATGACAACAGACATCGAGTTTTAAGAAGTTACGAAAGTCTCTGTTTGGGAAACAGAAGAAGAAGAGGAAAGGAAGGTGATTAAGGAGGAAAGAAAGCAACTCACCTTCATATAGGACAAACTGTTGGATTCAATGGAAGATTCAGGTAGTTTTGTTATTCCCTATTATGTTGACAATTCACTTGTAAAAATGAAATTATTGAGCTTAATTGATTTTCATAATGTTATCCATAATGTCCTTTTGATTATTTTACAATTTGTAGCTTACTTACAGGCTACAAAACCAATGTTGAATGAAAAAGGTGGAAGCAAGCCATTTATAATTAATCCTGGCTGAGTTTCCAAGGAAGAGCGTCGAGCTATAGACGGTAAAAGAAGCGCTACATAGGAGGCAATCCATGGAATTCTACTCCCTTCTAATTGTTTTTGTTTATTCAATGGTGTGGTTCTTTAGTTATAAGCATGCTTGAATTGAGTTTGATTGATGTTCAATTTGGTTTTTATTTGAATTTCAACTTGTTTTCTTTTTAAAATTCTTGATGATAATATTAATTTGATGTGTTTATAGGTTGTGGGATCATGGAGAACTAATATTAAGCTTGGAAGAAGGTTTGAAATCGTGAGAATCACCTCTTCCCATATTTTGGGAATTGGATTGATTCCCACGATCATGAGATTGTGGGAATTCCCTTCCAGAGGGAAACTTAAGTTTCCCTCCCCTTTTCTTCTCTCGCCCATTCTTCAAATTTTCACTCCCTCTCTCTCTAACCCACAAAATTATCTCCTCCTACTCTTTAAAACTCTTCAATTTTCCTCTAGATTCTTGGTATTTTCTTTAACTCTTTCATTAATATTACAATCCTTTCATCTTTTCATGCATTAATCATTTAAAAACACAAGGATTTGGGTAAGATTTTGCTCTCCCGCTCTCTAAAAATCTAACTTCACTATTTTTCTCTCATTTTTGCAAATTTTCCTCTTACAATGGAACCAAGGAAGATGATGGCTCAGAGACCGACTGAACCAACCGATGAATTGCACCATGAAGTTTTTAATAAAGGCAAGCACGATTTGGCAGTGACTTACCGCTCTCCCTTCCCAATCTATTCGGAAGAAGAAGGTATGCATTTTCTTGACCTTAGGTATAAAGAAATAGTCACTCCTAGGTTTTTGATTTTGAATTATTAGAGAACATAGGAGTGAGATGACAACTTGAGCAATTAGCTGCAATATATAGGGTGGAATAGGTTTGTTCGGTACGATGTACCTATTTATGCTACTATGACCTACAACCCTAAAATGGATTTGTTTTGGTTTAGGTTAGCTGGAAATATTTTTGAACTTGATTATCCTATTATACGTGAAATGTTCAATTTGTTGAATGCAAGAATTCTAGATGGTCACACTGATTTTGATGTCAATTCTTATTGGAAAACTCTCATGGGTTAAGAACATTTTGACTCACGCGATGCACCAAATTCTTTAATCTGTAATGTTGAGCATCTACTTTTACACAAATTTATGTGTCTAATTGTGTTTAATAAAATGAGAAGTAATAAATGCTCAGTAAAAGAACTTTTCTTTTATGGTGCATGGATTGAAAAGTTCAAATTAACATGCCGTTTAGAATTTTTCGATCAATAGTGAGTGTGGTAAATAAAAAGAGTTCATATTTTAGAATGTCTCATGTTGTTACTGCTTTAGTTTGATTTATAACTTTAATCTAGAAGATGTGCGCACAATGCCACATGATATGTTTGACATATCATATTTAAGGCGCTCCAAGATCTTGAAGGCCCATTATATGAAACTTTGAAATCCTCATATGTGTACTATAGTAAGGAACAAGAGGGGCACCAATACAACGACTTCCCGACCGTCCACATCCCAAGCCGTCCCAGAGCCAGAGGAAGAAGTAGTGGAGGAGGAACCGAGTGCACCAGCAGAGGTCGATCGATTCCAACACATCCTTGACCAGATGGCATCCAATCTATAACAAATAATGTCCCAACTAAATGAGCTCGACACCCAAATGCAAAACGTCCACAAGGAGCAACATAGTTTTAAAAAGAGGTTCCTTAACTTCTGTCGAAGGAATAATTTTTAAGCTCCTTCACCAACACGGTCACCACCATCATCTGAATAAGTGTTTCTTACCCTTTCATTTTTATATTTTATTTTTTCTTTTGTTTAGCTTAATTTCATTTTTTGTTGGGTTTTATTTCATTTTCTTTTGTTTGGTTTGCTATAATTTTTTTTTAGTTTGATGTCATTTCTGTGCTTCAATTTCTTTTATTTAGTTTGAGGTCATTTTCCCTTATTTGGTGGTTGACTTGTCACATTGAGGACAATGTAAACTTTAAGTGTGGGGAGATGACATTGACTTTCTAAATTGCATTGTTTGCATTTTGTTCAACAGGATGCATGTTTAGGCATATCATGTGCTTCGTGTTAGCAATAGAACCGCATTTGAATCATTCTGATGAATATTGCCATGAGATTCTGTCATGTTAATTGGAATTAGATTGAATGCATGCTTCAACTCAGATTAGGCTACTTGAGTAGAAAGTGAACCATATAGAGTGATGAAAAGTAGTTAGGTACATAAGCTTAGTCACAACTTAGCACTTGAATAATGAGCTAATGTAGAGATGGATAATGATTTTTCATTTGAGCTGATGTGAGGATTGAGCCATATGACTCCATCCATAGTCATTCTATTTCTTTGTTGAGTGATACTTCCTTAGGTTATTACCTTTAAAACTTGCTTTGAATCGGTTTGAGTCTACTGGATGCATGCTTAATAGAGATGATTAAGGCCCTCATTATATTAACCCTTGACTTAAATGACCTACCCGTTAATTATCCCTTGCTACCCCCGTTGAGCCTTAATCTTTTATTTCTTGAAAACACTTAAAATTTTAAAACCTGGAACCTTACTGACCTACCCATTCACAAGCTTAGTAGAGTATTAAGTAATACATTAGTTGGGATCGTTGTGAAAATTTTACCGAGAAGAGTTAAGTGTATTTCTGCCTGTATATTACATTGCATTTATCTGCTATTATATTCATAGTTCTTCCATGTACGATGAAAAAGAAGAAAAAAGAAAAAAGTGGAAAAAAGAAAAAAAGAAAGAAAAATGAAAAGGGAAAGAAAATAAAATAAAAGGAAGAATTAGTGAGTAGCATCAATAACTGCAAAATATTAGTTATATTTGTATATCTCGGAGTTATGTTTTGTTATCCCATTTTATCTGCTTTTTACTTTACTAATACTTGTGCTTAATCCTTTTTCCCATTTTACCCACCTTAACCCTTACCACATTACAACCCTAAACAAGTCCTTTTGATCTATTTATGCATGCAATCATTGTAGAGGAGAATTGATGTATTAGTAAGCTTATGGTAGTGTAGTTTCCTATATGAAGTTTGAGCGAAACGCTAACCAACAAACACTTAAGAGAAATGAGTGAAAACCATGACGAAAATTCATGTTGCATCTTTACTTATCTTTGAGTGATGGTGCCAATTGTTGAGTTTGCTTGTGTATACCAATAAAAAAGTAGTCATGACATATGTATTAACTTGATATTTGAGTTAGCTTAATTTTAAGGGATTGTATGCTTTGACCTTTGTGAAAATGAAGTGATAGAATTGAGTGGTTGTATTTATTTTTCTTGAGGACAAGAAAAGATTTAGGTATGGGGATATTGATAGTTGTTCATTAGTATATGTTTTTCTATGTAATTGGCATGTGTTTTCATGCATAATTGTTGATTATTATTGTAGTTTAGGATTCATTTTGTATGTTTTCATTTAGTTCGATTTCCATTGTTGTTATTTTATGTTTGATGTTAATTTAGGGTAAGAATTGACTATCTTTTTATGTAGGAAGGAAGATGGAGCAGCTTCAAGATTGAACTAGAGATCAAAGAGGAGAAGACAAGAGGACAATCCGAGACAATAAGAGGGGCTTCATTAAACTTAGGATTTTTTAACTATTAAAGCATAATTAAGCCTCCATCTTGAGAGAGAGATGAAACCCTTCTATAGAAACACCATCCTTAAGTGAAGAACACATTTTTGGAGCCTTGAGGAAGGATTGAAGTCAAGGATTATCATCAAGATTGGAGAAAATAGCACATCAACACCAAAGTTTCTAGATTTTGGCAAAGAAGAGAAGGAGTTTCCTTATTCAATTTTCTGTCAATTTTACTTCTTATATTCTTTGTAAAATGGTTTATTCGAAGGTTGATGATGTTATGGAGACCATAAGTGGATGATTTAGTTTTAGGGATTGCTTTTGAACTATTTTGTTAGAACTCCTATTTTATTGAATTGAATGAAGTTGTCTTTGATGATTGTTGATTTTAGTTGTGTTCTTGCAATAAATCAAGAGAGTGAGTAAGATTAATTGTGTAGGATTATACAATGAGAGTTGGCAACCTATAAATATACAATCAACACATTAATTGATTAGTTAGAAGGGAGATCTCGACGAATTCAATTGATCACCCATAGGATATTTTAATAACTAGTTAAATCGGTAGAGTCATTTGGTAGGTTAAGAGATCATCCAATTCATTCCCTTAAATTTGATTAGGGACAACTAATTACACCTTGAGGAAAGGTAGTTAATACATTCAAAAATCTAGGGTGAGATACAATTCAATTAATAAAATAGGAGGGAGACAAATAAGGAAAAAAGTAATCTCTAGTCTTTATATTCTTAAATTTCGATTTTTCAGCACTTTGGTATTGTCTATTGCTTTGTGTTAGTCTTTTAATTTTAATTTAATTTTTTAGATTATTTGCATTAAACAATTTTGTTTCTTAAACAAATTCTTGTCTAAATTAAGTGGTGTCTGGGCATCAAGCCCTATGGGATCGATATCTGCTCTTTTTAACTACAAGTCACGACCTGTTCATTTGCAATTTTTTGAGTGTAAAATAAGTATATTGTATTACGTAATTACACTCAATAGCCAGTGCCTAACCCTCTATGTCACGATCATGGCTCAAAGAGCACAATCGTGTCCTGGTTCAGAGCTCTCTGTCATGATCATGACGAAAATGGCTTGATTGTGGCTTGGGTCTTGTTGGCTTACCTCTTTCTGTCACAATCGTGGCCATGCATGACTGTGGGCTATGGTTTTATCCTGAAACTCTTCAAAACTTCTCCGTTCTTCACCGTTTATCTTGAAACATTAACAAAAACATCAAGGTGCCTCAAAAATATAACATTTAAGTTCAAAGATTCATACTAACCCATAAAAAAACAATTAATCACATAAACTAACACAGTTAAAACCTAAACACTCAAATTAAAAATTAATACATAACAATTTAAACCCTAAAACATAATGCAAATCAAATCTATCAAAAACCTAAAAGGAGAGTAGAGAGAAGTAAGAGAGATTTGGTGATGGCTAAAGCTTAGAGAGAAGTGATTTGTGAACAAATGGGAAGAAGGATGAATATAAGGGTTTAGGGTTAAATAAGGAGGGGTAAAATAAGGTTAAGGCCTTGAAATTCATGTGTTCTTCCATTCCCTCATGATTATAACTGAAGTTTTTTTAACCTAGGTCACCATCATGATAGAAAGGGATTTGAACCTACACCTGGTCATGACATAGCATGCAAGATCGTGACATCGCGAATCTTGATAACCTTTTCTCGTTTTGTCATTCTTTCTTAGTGTAACCTCTAAGCTTGCTTATCTAACTTATATTATCTTCAGCACCAAGTAATTTATCTATCCACACCATTCTAAATCAATGTTATTAAAAAACCCAATTCTATAATTCAAAATAAAACTAACTACTAAAATCTTTTAATTTATGGTCTTTAGCTTAACCATTCCTCATTTGAAGCATTTTTAATCATTTAAAAGGAAAGAAATTACTTCCCTTTTTTTTAGAATACCCCTTCGAGATATGGCTTGCATCTATGTCTATTCACCTTGAAGGTTTCCCTTTTTTATTTTCCAATTCTAAAGCTCCATGTTTGAATGTGTGGGTCACTTTGAAAGGCCCACTGTAACGTGATTTGAGCTTTCGAGGAAACAAATTCAATCTCAAATTATATAACAACATTCAATCACTCCCACCTTGAACTCCTTCTTTTTAATATGAAAATAATGTCACTTCTTAACCTTTTCCTTATATAATTTGGCATTCTCATATACATTTAAGCGAAGCTCATCAAGTTCGTTCAATTGAAGGAGTCTTTGTTAACCCGCCTACTTCCAATCAAAATTTAAAGCTCTTGTCACCCAGCATGCTCTATTATTATGTTCCATAGGTAGATCAAAAGCTTTACCATATATGAACCTAAATGGAGTCATTACGATCAAGGTTCTGAAAACAGTTCGATAAGCCCACAGGGCATCATCCAGCTTTAATGCCTAGTCCTTATTTGAACTATTTACCATCTTTTCTATTATATGTTTTAGTCCATGGTTCCTGACTTCCACTTGCCCACTCATTTATAGGTGATAGGGAGTGGCAACACAATGGTGAAATCCATATTTTTTAAGAAGAGCATCAAAAGATTTATTGCAAAAATGTTCTCCTTGATTACTTATTATCGTTCTTGGCACTGCAAATCGGTTGAATAATCTCTTAATAAAATTTTCAACAACCTTGCCATCATTCTTTAGAGATGTCATAGCTTCAACCCACTATGACACACAGTCCACTTTGACTAAAATGTGTATGTTCCCTATTGAGGATGGGAAAGAGTCCTTAAAGTCAAGTCCCCACATATTGAAAACTTTGACTTCTAAGACGATGGATAAGGGAATCTCATCTCTTTTTAACATGTTCCCCACTTTTTGACACCTTTCACATTGTGCCATGAATTCTTTAGCATCTTTAAATAGTTGTAGCCAATAAAATCCACATTTGAGTACTTAAGGCGTCATTTTGTTCATGTCATAATGCCTAGCATATATAGGTTGATGACCCTGCGTCAATATGTCCAACATCTCCTGCTCCGAAACACACCTTCTTATTAATCCTTTAGAACACATCTGATGTAGGATCGGGTCATCCCATAAGTAACGAGTATACTCAAAGAAGAATTATTTCCTCTATTAATATGATAACTTTAAAGGAAGCTTACCATTGGTGACAAAATTTGCTAGATTGGCGAACAATGGTGTCACAATGCTGTCAAGTAACATTAAGGTTTCATCAGGGAAGCTCTCATTAATATCATGCTCAATTTCCCCTCCTTCCAGACATGATAAGTGGTTAGTTACCATATTCTCTGCTCCTTTTTTATCTTATATTTCAATATTGAATTTTTGTATTAGTAGTACCTATCGAATAAGTCTCAATTTTGTGTCCTTATCGGAGAAAAGATAATTAAGTGCAGCGTGATCTATAAAAATGATCATCTTAGAGCCTAAAATGTGTGATTGAAACTTGTCACATGCATACACCACCATTAGTAACTCCTTCTCTATAGTGGTGTAATTCAGTTGGAGTCCCGTTAATATCTTGCTTACATAATATACTGCAAGTAACTTCTTATCCTTCCTTTGGTCCAACACACATCTTGGTCACTAGTATTGCACATGACTTTTGAATGGAAGTACCCAATATGGTGACATTAAGATTGGTGTCGATGTCAGTGCCTCTTTAAATCTATTAAATGCTAATAGACAATTTTCAATGACATTAAAAGGCACTTCCCTGACTAATAGGTTTTTTAAAGGTTTAGCTATTTGTGAGAAGGGATGGTAGAATCATGTATGACTTAGGGATGATTGCACGCCTTTGACATTTATGGGTGGTGGAAGCTTCTTTATGACCTCTTTCATTACTCTGTCCATGGCAATCCCTTAGCACAATATTTTATGTACTAACAATATACCTTCATGCACCATAAAGTGACACTTCTCCTAGTTTAGTACTAAATGTGATTCTTCACATCTTTGGAGTACTCTATCCAAATTCATCAAACACTACTCAAAAGAGTCTCTAAAGACTGAAGAATTATCCATAAATACTTTTGTAATGTCCTCGATCATATCTGCAAAGATAGATTTCATACACCTTTAAAATGTAGCCAGAGCGTTGCATAATCTAAAAGGCATACATCTATACACTAATGTACCATAAAAACACGTAAAGGTGGTCTTTTCTTGGTCATCTGGATACATGAAGATTTGATTGTATCCCAAGTAACCATCTAAGAAGTATTAGAACGAGTGACTAGCCACTTTTTCGATCATTTGATCTATGAATGGGAGAGGAAAATAATCTTTTTAGTCACTTTGTTGAGTTTATGATAGTCAATGCAAACTATTCAACTTGTTACGATTCTTTTGGAGATCAATTATCTACTTTCACTCTCCATAGCGGTCATTTCATCCTTCTTCAACACATTGTACGGAGATGACCCATTAACTATCAGATATTGGGTAGATGATATATGCATCTAAAAGCTTCAGTACTTCCTTTTTAACCACTTT
This sequence comes from Erythroxylum domingense, assembly GCA_025594535.1. Taxonomy (NCBI): domain Eukaryota; kingdom Viridiplantae; phylum Streptophyta; class Magnoliopsida; order Malpighiales; family Erythroxylaceae; genus Erythroxylum; species Erythroxylum domingense. The sequence continues at coordinate 10,865,446 of JANQBM010000009.1, read as the reverse complement.
CTTTAAGTGAGGGTACAGCCTTTGTTGATGCTCCCTCGTTGCTTTACTTCCTTCTTTGATGTTCATTCTATACATAGAAATATTTGGGCTTATACCTTAAATGTTATATATCTGACATCCTATGGCCTTCATCTACTTCTTAATAATTTCTACCACTTTATTCTCTTGTTTCCCATCCAGCTGATTAGAAATGATGATGGTAAAGTTTAACCCTCACCTAGCAAGGTATATAGAAGGTATATGGGTAAAGGTTTAAGCTCTAGAGTTGGCGATTTCTCCTTGAAGGGTGGTATGGGTGCTTCTATCCTTACTAATATTTGTTGATGTCTCTAAAAACCTGATAGATGGATATTTGACTATATTTTTACAACTATATTTTATTATATATTTGGTACTTAATTTGTTCAAGTGTGTTTATAGGTTATAATTGCCTTCATGGACTAAAAGGAGAAGAATTTGGATGAGATCATGAAAAAAATTAAAGATTTGAAGTACAAAAGGATGCACATGGCTGTGCAATTCCCTAAGCCCGTATATCTTTAGGACTCTTGTAATTTTTGGTTATACACAGTCTTATGCACAACTGTGCATCAAACTGTACATCTCCCTATAACCCTAAATTTTGTTATAAGAGACATTTTGGGAGGGGAAAGAAGGAGGCAATAGGTAGAAGTCGAAGAGCAGATATGGGGAGGAAACTCCAGACATGAAACTCATTCTTTAGGTGCGATTTTGGTCTAGAGCAGTGGAAAAACAAAAAAAATGATCAAAAGTTCCATTGAAATACAAGATTAAGCCTTTAAATCGTAAGAACATTTGATAGAAGCAATTAGGGAGATTTAGAATTATGAACCCCATTGTTTTCTATTTGTATTCCGATTTATGTATGTTTGATTTTGTATTTAATTATATGTAATTGAATGTCTAGTTAGTATTTAGGTTAGATGAACCTTATATTAATACTTTGACATGATTTTATTCTTTTATTAATGCAATAGGTTTGATTGATTGTTGTGATCCAATTATTTGTTTTATTTATGTTCTAGTAATCTGGAATATTATAGCATAATATGATTTCATATGTAGCAATTGAGAAATCTTAGGTTAAATAGATTAACGGTAATTGGAAAGAGTTGATTGCAACTCTAGAGATAGAATAATATAAATCTTCTGGATTAAGGTAAAACCTAATAGAGGGATTCATAATACGGTAACACAATCGTATAGAATTTAACCTGAGTAATTTGGTTAAAAACCTTAGGATTAGATGTCAGTAGACACAAGTTCAGCTACTAGCATAGTATAGGAGTCTCCACAATCCAATAAATCAATAAAGCAATTATATAATAAAAAATCAACCTTTTAAGGGTTTAGGGGGATTCGAAACCTAGATACTGATTACTCGATATTGATAATTTCTTAGGGCTTACATTGTCTTTGTGGGATTGAACCCTACTTACCAGTAATAGTTATAGTTACATCGTACACTTGTAGTTATTAAAATATTGACTTAATAACAAATAGGACAATCAAGTTTTTGGTGCCATTACTAGGGACACTGATATTAGGAAAGCATGAATGTTATTACTCTAGTTATTTTTATTTTATTTTTATTGTATATTATTTTATTGTATTTTATTGTATTTGTAACTCACTAAGTTAATTATCTTTTGAATTTCTCTACTTGATTTTTGGTTTGTTGTTTATTGTAGGAATTAAGATTCATTGTAATAGTCATAGCTCATAATGGAAGGATGGAGAAAATAAGACTTTTGTGGGAGCCAAATATGTCTTCGTGATCTATATGAATAACATATTAGATAAAGGGTTGTTCTAATATGCTTTTGGAGGCTCAATAGATATTCAGGTCATATCACGACATTGGTGGGAGTTATCAAGCACCAATTTATACATGGGAGTGATAGACTATGTACAATCGACCTCAAGGTGCATTATAAAGGAATGGATACAATTTAGGATGGAGCAACTCTTATGCCTATGGAAGGGATGATTACGCTCCAGCAAGATATTTACAACACCAAGCACCCCCAATTTACAAGCCAACTTTAGAAGATATGATGGTTGATTTCATTCAAAATCAATCATAAAGCGTTAAGAACAAGAGGATCGCATACAAAATTTGGTGAATCGGATGGGACATTTTGCAAAGATATTATTTAATAAGATCCAAGGGAGTGTGCCTAATCCAACTGATGATGATGGTGAAGAATGTGGAAGGGTAATCACTTTGAAGAGTTGTAATGAACTTCCCCCAAAAAAATTCTTAGAGATATATTAATGGAAGTCCTTACCAAATGGAAAACAAACCAACACAAATTTGAGAATAAAGAGAAGACAAACGTTGACTTCATGAGTGGAGGGACATTCCAAACTAAGCTCTCAAAAGAAGAAGAAAAAGAAGAGGAAGTAGGGCTTTACGATAAATTAATGGAAATCATTGCTAAAATGAAATCTAACAAATGCGAATTCGAGGGTGAAGAAAAGGCAAGGGTTAGCTTCATGAATGGAGTGACATTCTAAAAAGAGCTTCTGGAAGAAAAAGAAGCCTCTATCTAATAAGAGGAAGTAGAGAGGTGGCAGAAGATAAATGAAAAGGATGAGCTAAATCTTGAAAATTTGAAAGGTCCAATATTTCTTTAATTCTGGTGTATGATGAATGCTCAAAAATATTATCAACAAAAGTATGTTGCGAGCATATAAAAAGAACCAAAAAAAGAGTATGGTACTATTGGATTTATAATGAATGGACCTATATATTGCGAACAAGTTTGTTGTAATCTTTTCTTTGTAAATTTCGTTCAATTTTATCATATTTTTATTATTCCAGTCCTACCGTACCTAAGCTTCATTACAACCTTATAAAGACCTTTTGATTTTTGTTTCTAGTTTACATATAAGTGGTGAAGATGTGATAATATTGCAAGCTTATGGCTAAGAGTTATATTATACATTGATTTGAGAGTTTGATACTTTTTACCCTAAACATTTGAGTGCATTAAGTGAAACCTTAGTGAGGGTGTAAGGTTTTATGCTTTTGATTTCAATAAGATTATTGACATGATTGTTATTAATATTGACTTATAAAGTTAGTTTTAGGATAAGTTCATTCTACTTGTATGTTAATTTGATCAAGATGATATGATGCTTTAGAGTAAGGGTGGAAAGGTTGGCACTAATTAAGGATGGATGTTATAAAGTTAATAATTTAGATTATGATTTTCTTGAGGACAAGAAAAAGCTTAAGTATGGGAATGTTTGATAAATGCATATCTGACTATGAATATAGACCCATATATAACATTTTTTGCTTGATATTTCATAGTTTTATTGTATATTTGGTACTTAATTTACTCCATGTACTTTTATAGGTCATAATTGCCTTCATGGATAAAGGAAAAGAATTAGAATGAAATAGTGGCATGGAATAAAGATTTGAACCAAATAAGGACCTACACGACCGTGTACAATGACGATGTAAGTCTTTGTAAACAAGTGAAGATTAAAGAATTTAAGTTTTAATCATGTTGACTTACATGCCTATGTATCTTGATATACACGGCTGTGTATGTTACCTATGTAAGTCTTTATGCCCATAAGAACTTACAAATTTAGGTGTTTTTTATTATACATGGTTTCTCAAACGCTTGTGTAAATGACCATGTATATCTTAGAAACCCTAAAGTTTACTATAAAAGGACATGATCGAAGGCAAATTGAAGTGAGTCAGGTTTTGAAGTAGTTTTGAGACCATAAGACACCTAGAGGGGTGGCAATTTTGATCAAGGGATAAGGAAAATATAAAGAATACATCAAGACTTTCAGTAGATAGATATATCAAGTCCAAACTTACAAAAGCACTCAATAAAAGAGAGGGAGATTTAGAATTATGATTTCTTTGTTTTCTATTAGTTTTTCTGTATTTTATCCTTGATTTAATTTTCTATAATTACTAACTAAACGTTTTTAGTGTCTAGGTGAGATGAACCTTAGTTTAGGAAAACAATATATTTCAAAATTTTATTCAAAGAAATTGTATTGATTAATTTATTGCGATTCAATTATGTGTTTTATTTGTATTCTAATATATCCGGAATATTAGTATATGATTTGATTTCATATAATTGAGAATGAGAAGTCCCTTTGTATCAATAAAAGGAGTTGCAAACCTAGAGATAGACCAGTATAAATCTCCTAGATTAGAGTCAAACCTAATAGCTGAATTTATAAATCGGTAAACCAATCATTGGGGTTTTAACTAAAAAGATTTTTGTTAATCAACTGGTGGATTAGTTGCTAATAGTCTTGAGAGGGTTGTTAATATAATATAGGAATTTCCATAGTCCAATAATCAATAATATGATTGAATGAAAAAAGACTAATAATTTAAAGATATTTAAGGGGATTCATCACTTAGACACTACTAATTGATATTGATTTTTTTTTGTATTCTACTTGTCCTGAGTTGATAATTGTTTACTCTTAATTTAGTTTATTTGTTTAGATTTATTTTTAATTAAAATCCAAAATTATGATTATTAAACAAGATAATCAAAAGGTAACTACTGGTAATTAATATCTTCGTAGGATCAACCCATTTTTACCTGTGCTAATTACAGCTACGTCATGCACTGTACGGTAAAATTAATATATAAAAGGCATTTAAAGCATTATAATGAGAAAATTAAGAATACAAGAAGGATTATATTGATATGATATAATGAAAAGTTTTCAATCTTCTATTTCGATCATATAAGTCATTTGATACCTGAATTAGTTAGATAGTATAGACATGACATTTTAAGCTCGATTCAACCTTCCCCCAAGTAGGTCTAGGTTAATTGAATTTCATGTTGAACAAGGGCTTGAAGGATCAGCCTAAAGTACGATTTGAATGACTCGGATGTTATCACCAAAATGACCATTTTGATTTAATTTTCCTAAATGCTATTTAATTTATAAATTTAAGAAATTTGAGATTAAAATAATGTTATTTTGTAACAGTTCACGGATGGACCTAGCTTAACGTCTCACTGCCAAACCTGATAAAGCATGTCCTTTTGTCTTAATTAATTCATATGCTTAAATAGATTATTTTACTTTTATTAATTATTAAAAATAAGAAATAAGAAGAATATTTTATCATTATCAAAAACATATATTATATCCTCCCTTAATTCAACAAAATTTAGGATAAGAATATGGTTATCATTAAAATCTTGTACATGGCAATCAATACGCTTGTTATTTTAATTTAATTATTGTGTATTGCACTAACATTTAGAAAAATTTGCGTTCAACAATTTCCATTTAGATATAGGAAAAGTTTTAGTATTCAATTGTTGAAATGAAAAATATTCATAGTAATTTTAACATTTATCACCAGCTTGGAAACTTTATAAGTTATATAAAATAATAATTGTTAGTTTATTTCTGGACTGAAAAATTAACAATATACGATAATAATGCAATTAATTACATTTAACCATTAGTACATTTCCAATGGCTAACGTGTGATGTGCATTGCAACTTGATGTTAGCCTAAAAGGAAAGGTTGAAAGCTTTCAAGCATTGTTTTGAATACCATACTAGTATTGGTATCAAATTTGATTCTAGTATGGTATTGTATAAATATTCATCAATATCAAGTATCGTTTTAGGTAATTTTCTAAATTTATAAAATAATCACTAAATTTTTTTCAAATTATAAAATGGTCCTTCAATATATTGTACTATATAATTTATAATTTTATATCAACACTGTCTCCAAAAATCGTAATAATAGAAATTTAAATAATAAAATTTTATTTATTTTTAATATCATTATTTTTCACATATAAATAATAAAAAAAATTAATATGAAAAAAGATTATTTAATCATCATATAAATATAAAATTAAGAACAATACAAAGTATTAAATGTTACAATTTCATCATATAATAAATAATAATTACATCAAAACATCAAATAAAAAGAATAATAAATATCTATAATTCTCTAACAATTACAATTTACAACAATAGTTTGTTCTGAAGAGCCAACTAAAAATCAAACTATAAACAAAAATATTTACAATTACATTGCATATTTAGAATTTAACATATATGTCAAATATAAGTGAAATTAAAAGAAGAGGAGAAACAAAAACTTGAAACTTTATTACATCGAATACTTGCTAAAACTGCATTTACCCCAATTCTTATTTAGTACAAAATCCTCATCATTGAGAGAACTCTCATCACCACCATCATTCAAATTCATTCCACCAAATGACATGTCAATATTTTCTCATCCAAAACTATCTTCCAAGTCACTCTTATTTATCAATCTAGTTCTTCAGAAACCCAATCCACTAAAAGATTGATATTATCAATGCAAATTGTATCTATTGAACTACTTGTTCTATTAATAGTCCTAGTAAATAAAAAAATTAAATTATTAAAAAATTATAAGAAATTATGTCTAACTTAATAATGATAATAACATAACTTTCTCAAAGTTTTAAATTGTATCAATCAAAGACCAAGTTATTCAATCTTTTGGGATCCATTATATTCCTTTTCTTGAAATGGATGAATTTAAATGTCCTCCAGTTCCTTTCACACCCTATTGCACTCACACATTGACTTATAATTCGATTTGCAAACCTTTGCAATTCTAGAACACCATTTTCGAATTGGTCCTTGATAGTTGTGATTTGTATTGTGTTTTAGATTCCATAAGTATTTTAATGTCATTTCAAGTGTTTAGTATGCATTTAGGTTTAATTAGGTTAGTTTTGTGTTTAAGTGTTTTTATAGGTTAGTTTGAATCTTTGAGCTTAAATTGTATGTTTTTAGGTACCTTGATGTGTGTGCTAGTATTGCAGGGTAAATAGGGAAGAACGGGAAGAGTTAAAGAGTTTTCGGGCCAAAAAGCATAGGCCATGATCTTGCACACAGGCCACAATAGTGACAGAAGAGGAAGAATTAGAAGCAGCCAGGCACGATCGTGTATACAGGCCACAATCGTGACAGAGAGCGTTAATTCATGCCATGATCGTGGCAGGTAAGGCCACGATCATGCACTACGTCGGGCTGACAGAAAAACTCAAGTTTCGGACGATTGCGAATCGAGAGATCGAAATTCCCATAAATTGAAATAGGGTTTATCAATTAAGGTTAAGAATTATAACTCGATGGAAAGCAATTCACCCTAGGACCGTCTAAACACGTTGAGTCAATAATTACATAATTGGTTGAGTTTCTTTAATTTTGAATTAAAACCCCCTTACTCTCAATTGGTGATTTTTAGGTTGATTTTGGATTTGGTTATGTGATTGATTTTCTATTGCTTTTAACACTTTCAATTATCATATCGGATTATCAATTGATTTACTTTTCTGCAGTAGTTGTTAAGTTTGTGACTTAGCTGCCGTTAGACTTAGGACTAGTTCCCTTCCTCGTGGGATCGACACCTTAGGTACTACGTGAATGACCCATGCACTTGCGGTAATTACCAAGGTTAAAAATATTGAAACCTAGAGCATGTAACATTGAGCAAACAAGTTTTTGGCACCATTACCGGGGAAGGCAATTTAGTTCTATAATTTAAGGCATTGAGTTTGTTATTTTCTTTAATTCATTTTACTTAGGATTCGTACTCTTATATGAATACAAGAGTCACAAGGGGTTCAAGTCGCTCAACTGAGACGTCCGATTTAGACATATCACGTTTAGAAAGAACCCTTAGGAAAGCTCAGTGAGAAGAAGAAGAAGAAACTGAAAAAATACAAATGACCGAAGAATTCCAAAGAAAAATGGATCAAGAAGTTAACCCTGGCAGGCAACAACAAAGGACCCTCATGGATTTTATGAGGCCAAGATTCAATCCTACAAACCAAGAAGTGGCTAGAATGCCTGTTCAAGTGGTCTCCTTTGAAATCAAGTCAGCCCTCCTAAACATGCTTCAGCAGAACATCCAATTCTACGGACTTGCAAATGAAGATTCGAACTCGCATATAGTGAGTTTTCTCGAGATTTGTGATACTTTTCGGTATCTCCATTTGTTGAAGATGCGGTGAGGATTAGGTTGTTTCCTTTTACACTTAGGGATAGAGCAAAGGCTTGGTATCATTCACTAAGTCCCGCCAACATTACGATATGGGAACAGCTAGTGCGAGCCTTCTTAGATAAACACTTCCCATTAACGAAGACCACCAAAATTATTAAGTAGATCACAAACTTCCAACAAGGTGTCGGGGAGTCTATCTATGAAGCGTGGGAGCGTTACAAGGATCTGCAAAGGAGATGCCCATATCACAATCTACTCAAAGAGTTCCTACTGCAGACATTTTACAACGGAGTGAACCTACATACTCGAGGTACCATGGATGTAGCGTCGAGAGGATCGTTAATGAGAAAGACAGTCGATGAAGCAGAAGAGATAATAGAGGAGATGGCTAGCAATAGCTGTTTATGGGCTAGTGAACGTAGTAGGCAACCTACTAATTTTAGGGAACAGAAGGGAGTTATCTCTGTTGACCAAATGACAGAAATGCAAGCTAAGATCGATAATTTGACACGATAACTCAGTAATATGAAGGCGTTATCCTCAGCTCCAGTGAAGGCCACGCAATTGAAATATGAGCTATACGGCCAAATGGATCATGATACGGTGGGCTGTTATTTGATGAGAGACAATAACCTAGAACAAGTACATTATATGAGGCACAATTTAGACATAGAGGGGGTAACAATCCCTATTCCAATACCTATAATCTTGGGTGGAAGAATCACCCAAACTTCTTCTGGTCCAACAACAACAACGGAGGGCAGTTCAAACCCCAAGGACAATCGAGCTTCAAACAGGACAAAATAAGCTTGATGGATTCGCAGTTTGATAAAATTTTGGATAAGATAGGAGGAATGGAGGAAGCATATAGGAGGCTAAATTCAAGCAAGTCACAAAGAATCACGCTTCATCTATCCATAATTTAGAAGTCCAAGTGGGGCAGCATGAATCAGAATGCTGGAACTCTTCCAAGCAACACCGAATCGAACCCAGAGGAGCGTATTATAGTTATAAGTCAGAATCAAGACAAGGAATTGTAAAAGGTGGACACAGAAGAAAGTTAAGTAATTAAAGACGACCTTCTAAGTAAGATTGTTAGCAAATCGGTGCAATTAACTCGAAGGACATTTTCGCACCAATTCTTTGCTAAAAAGGAATTATATGCTGGAAAGGAGGAAGTAGAAACTTTACAAGAAATTGAACCAAACAAAATCGAGGAGGTGACGAAACAGATACATGCAATTTAAAATTATAAGAATCCGCCACAAAGAGAGGGGGGGAGCAAATGTGGGAAACCATGCCTAACATAATGAAGAAGGGTGATCCAGGGGACCTTTTCATCCCCTGCAGTATCAACAAGATTATCATAGATATGGCATTTACAAACCTAGGTGCAAGTATAAATGCGATGCCCTACACTCTTAGTCTTAAATTGGGGTTACGAGAGCTAGTTCCCACAAAGTTTTTAGTTAAGATTGCCAATAGAACTTCACTAAGATCGATGGGGATTACACGATGTGTCAGTCAAGGTCGGTAGTTTTATCTTTCCCATAGATTTCTATATTTTGAATATCAATGAAGATGAGGATACTCCGATGATTCTTAGATGACCGTTCTTAGCTACTGTGTGCTCAATTATCGATGTAGATGGGGGCAAACTAACTCTACGAGTAGGGAAGGAGCAACTAACCTTCAAAGTGACTGTTAGAGAGTATGGAGCTTCTTCAACTCCAGCTATTCGCAACAAACCCGAACCTCAAGGAGAATGGGAAGACATTGAGAATCTTGCAAAATTCTTCCGAAAGATAAAGAAAATTCCAAAAAAGGTGGCAATCGCAATATAGTAGAAAACATTCAAACTTTGACATTAATAACAACGCTACCATCAAATCAATCATTCCAACCACTATGAGCTTAAAAGGAGCATTAAACTACTGATGTTAAAAGAAGCGCTGCATGGGAGGCAACCTATAGAAAAATTAGTTCATGTTGAATTTAGTTAGATTAGTAGAAATTCGTAGTTAGGTTTATTTTGAATTGCATGAATAAAAGCATAAAGAGGAATAGGATTTCGGAGTCATGGGGAAGAGTACGCAATCGTATTAAGAGAAGTGAAAAAGAATTATTGACTGAGAGAAGGAAAGGATTGGAAGAAGAAGGTCTTGGAATCAAGTTATAGGTACTGGCCACGACCGTGACCAGTCAGGTCACGATCGTGGCCTGCGACTTAAAAAGTCCTTCGGTGGTACGCTATGCCACTATCGTGGCCTGT